>WAAD01016750.1:168724-218708 GCA_013389945.1 Fregata magnificens
GGTGCGGGCGGGGGCGGACGTGCCCCCGTGGCCGCCGGGTTGGGGCCGGCCCCCCCCACCCCGGTTCCTTCAGCGCCTTCGCTCTGTAGTCAGCGTTTGCCCTCAAATTCCCGTGCGCGGAGCGGGGCCCCCCCGGCACGGCGGGGAGCCGGGCTACCGGCCCGCCTCGGGGAGAAGGCCCACAGAGAGGCGTTATCTGTCCCCCGGTTGCTTTTGAACAGAAATGTCGAAGCAACTGTTTAGCAAGGAAAGCAATTTTTCCTCGGCCAGGCTCCCTCTGCAGCTGTCAGCGGGATGTCCGTCCTCCCTGACCTCCTGTTTCAGCCGGGCCTTGGGGTACGGCAGTTATTAACAGCAGAAAATAACATCAAGGAGCCGGTCAGGGTCAGTAGCATTCCTGTTGGGCGCTCGACGACCGTCTCCTAACAACTAACTGTGACCCCCCCTTGATTTCCAGCCTGCAGGAGAGCTGTGGTGGGAGGCTAAAACGAAGGGGATGGGAAAATCCAGTGGCAGTGACAACGCAAAGTACCGCGCCATCCGAAAAGCGCAACTTCTCCTCTGTATACGTATAGTGGTTGGCCTGGAATCGGGAGACGTTTCCCTTCTGTAAAAGGAAATACATGGTGCAATTGTCAGGGCTGCCGAGGAGGCAGGCTGTTGGGAAGCTGCATAACTCTTTGCATCTGTGTTTCCTTGTCCATAGAAATTACAAGCCTCTCTTCTGCTATTGGTGTAGCTTCTCAGTGAGACAGCTTTACTAAAAGAGAAAAATATGTCCAAAGGTTTAAGCTGGAAACAAATTTTTCGGTAGGACAAGTGAAATAGTTTCTATGGAGAATGAGGATGAGCAATGAAGAGGAAGCTGGCTGTTCCATCACCAGTACTTTTCAAATGCTGGAACTGATTAATTTGAGAAGTTTTCAAACTCCATTACTGCAGTTTTTAACTTTTTCGTAGTACAATTAAATACAATGATTCCAACTTTTTATTCTTTATAACAGCAGTATCTAAAGTGGAACCTTTGTGTGTGGCCCACAAATGACCCTTCATGATACCACTTTTAAGCTGAGGTATTGCATTAAGGATCAGTTTGCCTCCCAGGCCGGTACTTCATCCACTTTAGTAGCAAAACTCTCTGAAGCTGGCTTCATCCTCGTGCTAAGGGACCCCGTTCTCCCACGCTCTTGCTAACAATCTTTCCAGTGTTGTACGTTTTCATCTGGTGATCTAGTGAGGATTTTTGTTGACCTTGGACCGGGTTCGGTGGGGATTGTCCCCCCTCCACCCCCATGCTATATAGGGAACAGTCCAACAGGAGCCTGGCTGAGTCACAGGAAGAAGGGTGGGAAGAGGGGCTTCCAAGCTTGGGTAGAAAACAGCCTGTTTGCTTTCCACAGGAAACGGGGATTTATCCATAGCTGGAAAGAATGATTGTGCGCTACAGACATATTTTACCACTGGCATTTTTAGAGCCAGAAAAGGGGAGCTTCTGGGTAAAAGAGCAGAACCTACTAATTCTGCTTGGATTTATGCCTCCTTCGTAGTACCAGCTGTCAGGACAGTGATCCTAGACAAAAGTAACGTACCTTTGCCACAGGTTAAAGGAAGCATAGCTATGTCCACACTGCCAGGAAAGAAAAAGGGGCCTGGGACTGATTTCTGTCCCTGGGGCAAATTAGCGGTAACTCACTCATGTCTGTACTGCTTAGGATTAGCTCCCAATACAGCAAACTTTTCTGGCCGACAGATAGTTGGAGTGGTTTGAGAGAGTTAGCTAGGTAGTCAACAGTTAAGCAATGTGGATGTTTATGGATCTTGTGCTCAAGGTAATTCCCTGGCCATTCATCCTGTAAGTTGGCCAGACCCGATGTGGAGAAGGGTTAAGGACCAATTCTCAGAGGTGTAAGGTACGGCAGCAGGCTGTGGGACCAAGAAAGACTGGTATATAGTTGAGGAAACCTTGAATCTTATAAAAATGGTAGAGATGTGAAGTCAAGAGACCCAGCGTTGTCTTGTTTAGGGATCCCCAACTGATAGGTACGTGAAGCACCCTCTGCCCCTTTCACCAGACGCTATGTTTTGATATGTGATTTATAATAAACTTGTGGCTTTTATATAAGTTTGAGTCTGTGTCATTCTTTACCTGCGGTCAGAACAACTGCCACAAAAGCTTAGTCTGCAGCTGCTAACCAGTGTACTTTAACGGAGGGCTGCTTGCCATCTGGGGAATGAAGAACAAAAAGTCATGATTTATCCAGCCTCTCTATGTGCTTAAAATCTCCAGTTTACAGTTTTCCACTGTGAGGTACTCCTAAAAGTACATCTTGCTTAACAAGTTTGAGGAATGAAGGAAACGCTAACATTTCTTTCAGAGTGAGACAATGTTCTGGGAAAATTATTTTTGATGACTTCTTTCCAATACTATTGGCAATTAGTTGCCATTAATTCTTGCATTAACAAAGACATTCTTAGGAATCACTTTCGATTGCAAATAGACATATCTCTTCTCAGCTGCAAGCTTTGTTATTGCTTAACACAAAGGGCCAAATACCAATAAATTGCTAATGAAATCAACTAAAATTTCCAAAACTTTCTGAATTAGTTAATTTTCTGCTACCAAGCTGAATCCTAGTTAAATAAGACTAGATGTTTGCTTAGTGCTGGACATATAATAATCTCAGTGGTCTCAGTGGGGTTGTTTACATGCTTAAGCATTTGGTAGGTTGGAAGTCGAGTGCTCTGTGTGGAGCTTACCAGCTTTCAAACACAGTTGGCTCGTTATTCACTTTGTACGAAGGCCCCAATACATGCAATAATAGTTAAATATCTCCACCTCAGGAAAAAAAAACCAACAGAAGAAAATCCCTTACCCAGCACATAAGTGACTTTCATGGAAAGCCAGTGACCTTCTATGTTCTGACGTATGCAAGCTTGGTGGGGAATGATAAAGAAAAAATAAGGTTATTCAGATAACCTTCAAGCTGAAAGCCACCCGGAGAAAGAACTATGGTTTGTGTTTCTAAGCTACTGTCCTCAGGAGTTCCTCGAGGTGGTGCACCTTGGATTTCTCCCTGCTAGCAGGCTGTGCCCTTAGCATTACCCAGGTGATGCACAGGGGTGACTCCAAGAAGGACAGGTGGCCCTGAGGTGTTGACCACAGCTGTGGAGGAATTTTGAGGAACGATTATTATCTTCAGTGGCAACAACTTTGCAAATGGAGCAGCCTGTCAAATACATGTATTTCCAAAGTCTTTGCAGGAGGCATGCTGAGAATATATTGTCCTAGGTCTTTATATTCAAAGGTGTAAAGTAAGAAGTGATTTTTTTTTTTTTCTGGGTTGAGAGGCTATTGCTGTGGTGTGTATGATAACATCAGTTCTACACTACATGCTTTTAGCTCAAGATTTCTGACTACATGCATCAGGAAAACCTAGCAACAACTAGGGAGTAATTACAAAAACATTTCAAACTTTTCTTACTCCTTTTAATTATCATGTTTTCCTTAATCACCTGATACACCTCTTTTTTTAAGAAGGGGTAGAGATTTCACATTTCCAAAGCCTCAAAATGAACTTTTTAAGCAATGACTTAGTTTACAAATCAAAAATAGTAGTAGCGTATTCTGCATCTTCAGAAGTCATATCTGCACAGCTTCACCAACCTCTCCCCAAGAGGTTCTCTGGGTGGTGGTGTGTTTCTTCTCAGCTGACCAGTATTTCTGTTTCAGAGTTGGGTTAACACCATTTCTTTGGTGTTTCTGAGAAGTTTGCCGGAGAGCCATTTAGATAAAGTATTGCTTCCTCCTATCTTCTGTCCCCTCCCTCCCCCAAAATTGTACAGAAAACGATAGGAGCTGCCACATCCATGAAACCTAATGTTATCTGCACAGAGCAACAGGGGAGCAGCTGCTGAATCCCATTTGTGCATCGCTCTCTAGAATGTGGCATCATTTGCAAATTCTATCTGAAAAATACATTTAATGAAATATGTTCTGAGGAAAAAATACAATTATTTTCCTTTATTATATGTTGGGAGTCTTTGGCCAGAAGGGCATGAACTCTTGAATCATATGGTATTTGCACCAAAGCACTATAGCCTCTCATTTAGCCAGAACTTTACGTGGCAGTTTAAAATGGTGCTCAAGAGATTACAGACACACTTTTCAATCTTATTCTGCACCTGGTGCCGGAAGATCATTATCAAACCAGTAAGGCAGCCAATCTTGAAATACCATAGGTTGTTAGATCAAGACTTCTCTAGTTCATAAAAGCTGCTTTAGAAAAACGCACCCAAAATTGCACCCAAATTCCTCTGAGTTTTTCAGTCTCAGAATTTGTCCCTGAATAAGCAGTTCTGAGAAAACCTGTGTGTCATGCATTTGCTTTTGACTTAAGGGTTTTGTCTCCTTAGAGCTGGTAATCAAACGCCATTATTATCTGAACTGTGGCATACTATGTGGGCCTTTTTCAAGGTAAGTTCTGATTTGACACAGTTACATTTTTAATAAATACACAGCTAAGATTGGTTTTGTGCAGTGTATGAATATGCTCTTTTCTTTACAATGGGGGAAAAGTGCAATGCTATGCCGTGCTAAATTCTGTGCTCTGAGGGTGGGGGTTTTTTTTAACACATCTTTGTGAAGCCAATGGTTTAAGTCATGGTGGAGTCCCTGGACTCAATTTTCTCTTTAAAAACCCATAAAAACAACTGCTGACCATTGAAAATGTGAAAAAGCTACACAGAAAAAAAAGTGTGGGTGTTTCAGAGACAAAACATTGTTGCACTATGCTTTTGGACACTGTCAATTTTTTGAGAGCACTTTTTTTCTATTTTTGTGAAGCTGATTGCAAAAGTCATGTTTTGGTGCAAATTTGATCACCCTTGAGGGAGAGGGGGATGTGTGAATTGAACACCTAGTGCAGATCTTCATGGGTGAGCTCCATGGGTGCAATAGTTAGGAGGCTGCTTGGTCATGATGATCTATTCTTCAGATAATAGTGTGTGAAGCAACTTTTTTCCTCCCTTTTCTCCTTTAAGTGTAACAAAAGTTTTGACCAATTCTAGTATTCTTTTTCTGCCTTTACAGCAGAATAATTGGTGATATATTTATTTTTTTTAGCAGTATAAGCTTTGAAACGAATGATATAACAACTCACGGTTTCTTGTGCAAAGAACAAAACAGATTTCCTGAAACATCTAACCCTAATATCATTCTCACTTTTTGCATTCCCTTCTGGCCTGTACAGTGATTGACAGGATATTACATATGCTATATATCTGAGTGAGGATACTTTTGCATGCATATGTATCATACACTTTAGTTGGTTTGCAGTTGGATTTTTTGTTAATATTTTGTATTCATTTGGGTTTCAGTGCAATGACTGCTGAGGTCAATAGATTTTTAACTCGGCTTTCCTGAGTTGTTAAAGTGTCCTGCAGCTAGAGGAAGAGTTATGAAGCCTCTTTCTAGTGCACATATATTTCTCTCTCGTGCCAACCCACGTTAGATCTCCAGTGCATAAATTGTCTTCTAGCCCAGACAAGCCCAAAAGGGAATAAAGAAAAGGGAGAAAGTAAAAGCGTTCATGAATTTCATTATACTATCCCTAGGTGTACCCCTATTAGGTAGTTTTTCCTGTCTTGAGGAAGGAGCTTGGAATCTTGAGGTCCCTTTTTACCCTACTTTTTGTGATTTGTTCTTGCACATTATAGCCAACAAAGACCATGCTATCCTAGTAAAGAGATAATAATGTACAACAGAAGAAAAAGCAAAGCCTGTGGCTAGCTGATGGGCTACAAAAGAGGCTTTGTAGGCTGCATACCTTGCATTGCTGCTGAGGAAATTATGCGACTGTGGGCAGGTCAGAAAATGTCAAGTATCTATGAAATTGTTTGTAATCACTACCTCAGATTAGGTTTTGCAAAAAAGCATTTTGCTTTGGTTGCAGGGCACAGGACCATTCATTAGTGAGAGTATTAAATAGTTGGCAGTTCCAAGATACCTTATAGGCATAGATACTAAAACCTTTTTGAAAAATCCACTATTACTAGCAAGACCAATAAGTCTACTCAAGCATTTAATTTATTACCAGTGCTAAAATAAAAATGATACCTTAGGGATTTAAATGCTTCATATCTTTCTGCATGTGAGTATTAAGATGTTCAAACTAGCCGACACTTCTTTGCTTCAAATTACCAGAAACAGCCCTAGAGGTAGCTCTAGCTACCCTGGAAAGGCAGGTGTCCAAAAATCTACAAATATTTCCTGGAAATCTGACCCTTACACTGAGGTTAAAGAGAGGAGACAGAGGGGAGTAAATTCTGCAGCTCCCTTTTCCAGTGTACAGATTTTCTTATATTTTGGTAGGGGGTAAAATTTGAAGCTTGCTTCGATGAGGAGCTCTAAATGCATTCTGTAAATTGAGAGTTCCCCTTTAAGTTTACAGAATATTCTTGTCCAAACTGTTTGAACTGAAGGGGGACATAGCAGATGCAGCACTCAGTCATGTGCCCTGCTTGTGGTTAGCCACACAAAGCCAATTTTTTCAGAGGCTAAGCTCTACTCTTTTTTTTTTTTTTTTTTTTTNAAGACTGAACACAGCTGCTCTTGACATCAAAAACAGTCACTGAAGAAATAAAAAAGCACTGTGCTATCCAACTAACAGCTGACATTTAGAGTTGATCACAGTGAGTTTACCTAAGAAATGTTGAGGACAAAAAAAGGACCTGCTGTACCACAAAGTACCGTTTTGCATTTGCTTGAGCCCCACTTGTGCATTTTTCCAGCATATCACATCATTCAGTTTGTCTCTGGTAATGTGTTTACCCAAAAGGTGCTCTTTATCAGGAGCTTGCTCTGTTTGCCTGTCATTGCTACATCAGTCCAAGGTTTTTACGAGAATAAAATACTGCTACTACAGACAATGTTGTCTCAGAAGAGTTAAATTGGAAGGATACCCCTTTAAAGCTGTGGTAACAAATGGAAGAGGAAATGTGACTGTACTATGACATTAAAAAAAACCCCAACACAAAACCCCTTAAGTGCTGCAGTGAGCCACGAAACCTACTAATATTTCTAATTCTGTTTTGTGAATCTTCTATTTCCAAGCTTTGTTTTCCACCACAAGCATGCAGCGTCCACCCTTTTTTCTTCCCCATGGTTCAAACAGATGTTTTGGAGCACTATGACTGCAAGATCTCTACCTGCCTGCTCTCCTTCCAAATCTCAATTTATCACTTCACTACATTTCTTTGTCTGTGTTTTTATCAAGGCATTTTGGGGGCTTCAGGCTAAAGGAATTAATGTGGTAATTTAATTCCCAGGTAGCATGAGAAGTTTTTCCCGTAATATTACTTCAGTAATTGGGTTGATTGCAAAAGTGATCATTACTATCCATGATTTTTCTCCCTGCAAGCATCCTGATCGATTTTTCCAGAATGTGAATTTAATTCTGGATATCTTACCAGAAATATTTCTAAGTCACCTGAACACATCCTCTGCAGCTGCCTTCACACTCCTCATGGGTGAGGCTCTCCCAGCCATCCTGACTGCCCCGTGGCACCCTGCTGCTGCTGCTGCTGCGGAGGGTGCTGGGGTGTAAGGTAGGGCTGTACTATACCTTTCTAACTTTATCACGGTATGGTAGCGGTCCCTGTCCACCTTGATTACGATCTGCCCTCTGTGTGAAGGACTGTAACCACACTGAACATTTTGCCTGCGTTTCCAATAGCTGGCGTGTCTGTTGTGCTTCCTAAGCAGCTCTTTCTTTGGCTTGCAGGGCAAGTTTGAAGCTTTAATTCCACATCAGACCTGGAGGTTTCTTTTCCCTTGAATGTTTAACGACAGTCAAATTGAAGAGTTTCCTAGCACTTTTTCAGGCCGGCAGTGTCTCTGCAGAGAGGCACTGCAGACCACCCCAAGTCGGTGATGCAGTTGCAACACAGCTAAAAATCAGGGCCTTCCCTCTTCCTGGTGCCTACCCTGGGTTTCTAACCCACCGAGCTGTTTTTCCCGACACACAGAAACCCACCTTTGATTGCATCCTCCAGGCCACTTCTTCCACTGCTAACCTCTTCACCGCTCCCCAGCAGTCCCCAAGCAAACCCTGCTGAGCTTTGGCTTTGACCCCAGCTGGCAACAACCATTTGGTTTTTTTTCTCAGCCTACAGCTGCTCAGAAGCTTCCTTGCACAAAAGCAGTTATAATTGCAGACTTCTCCTCAAGGACAGATGATTTATAGACTTAAACTCTCCAGCCTCTCAGTCACCTGATTTGGGAGAGGATAGAGAAGAGGCAGAGAGGAACTTCTGCAAACGGTTGTTCACCTGGAGTTACGGGTTGTTCCCTGACCCAGACAAATCCATTCACATGAATCCTATGCCCAATGCGATAAACAGATGTGCCTCCTTTAAACAAAGAGGACTGCTCCTTTAACTCAGCCATCAGAATACCCTGATCTGATCCAGCAGGGACGTCTCCCATCCATGTAGATGCCGTTATTCCCTTTGCACCAGCTGACTGCCTGGAAATGTCTCTGTGGCCAATCTGCAGTGGTTTCCCCTGCAGCAATTGCCGCTGGCTCGCCATCCTCGGTCAAACGCCTCTGGCTGTATTACAGCCTTGGATTTTGTATTCTGGAGTAATTATCTCTCATTTCTTTTTTTGTAAGATGTAAAGTCCTCCTTACGAGTGTTTTGTCTGAAGAGAAATCTTGACTTCTGTTATGTTTAATTACAGGGGATGTGAGACAGGACACTTCAGGCTGTTTTCAACTGTGTTCCTCTGACAAAATGCCTCCTTCAGATATCCCCATTAACCAGCAGTTTTTGCTTCAAGTCTCTCCGAAATAACTGACCCTGATAGCTGTTATTCCTACCAGTTGGCTTCTGGGACACGAATGCCAACAGACAGTTCAGAGTAACCTGATAGCATTTATTATTTTTCCTACCTGCTTAGCAGAGTCCAGGTTTCATAACGTCAAAATAATTTGAACGTTACCGTCCTGTGGAAAAGTTAAACCAGCAGATTCTGCTGCAGGCTTTCAGTAAGCCAGTCAAGAGGGGAGCTGGGGTGCAGTCTTGTTTTAAAGCATCGGTAGATGAATTGCTATGCAATGAAAGTCTCTGTTGGCTCAGTGACAACCTGAATCAGCAGAGGGCTGGGGCCTGGCAGGGATGCTGCTGCCGCCGCCGCCACTGCTGCTGCTCCTGCAGTTTGCTCTCTAAGGCTTATTCTCTGCTGCCAGTGGCAGAAGTGTGTGGGGAAGTGCTCTGGCTGCATTAGGGGCTGAAGGTCATTTTAAAATAAAAGTTGAAAGTGTAATATCTTTTCTGTATGTTTCTTTGCGTTCCTGTACTACAATTTGGCCATTCTCAATATAACTCTTAAGTAGAAAGTTGTCTCCACTGATAAAGGATGTCACAGTGTAAGTGTATTCCCGTTGAATTCAAATGGGTGTCTTACTGGTCAAGCAAGAAGCGAACCATTTATTCTACTGTGCGATCCTTATGGCAGAACAGCTCATGGGGTTCCCCATAACTTCAGCAGAAGTGCTCCCGGCAACGGTTACTAATTCTCCTTTCTGATCCCATATAGTCACACAATCTGTGGAACTGGACCACTGTTATTGCCCTGAACATCAATCCATGCAGAATATACCTGTGCTAATACCAACAAAGCAGAACCAAGCCTCTACAGTACTCGTTTATCACCAGAGATCCCAGAGGTTTGCCAGTCTTCTGTGACTGCCTGTACTGGTAGGTTAAATACAATCGTTTACACAGGTAAACCATCAGATTGTTGCCTGGCTCCATTTTGGCCCACGCTAGCTACTGCCCTGCTAAACTACTCATGGGGATAGTTTGAGAACGATAACGTTACCAAGACCGTTCCCAACAGGCAGTCTGAGGCAGCCACGCTGTTGTGGAGGCTGAGTTTACCAGCACGGATGTGAGCTGTGCCATGCCAATCAGCCTCAGTGTCTGGGAACATTCCCACGCACACTTGATTTACTAGGGTATACGTTTAGTTTACTAGTATATACTAGTGTATACAGCCTATAATACCAGAGATCCTGACTGTGAAAACCCAGCAATAAGCTTGGGTTTAGACAAGGTGTAGAATAAAGATCTTGAATAGTCCCTGAGTTTTGCAAGAGTATAGGTGAAACCACTCGCATCTTAGATGCTTTCCTACTCAACTAACCACATTCTGACTACCAGAAATTCCTCCAGATAATGCTAATTAATGAAGAGTTACTCCTTATCTTCCTCCATGACTATTTTTATTTGGGAAGCCGTATTGCTTATTTTGCAACACCTGCTTTCTTTCACCAGGAAGGTGGCTGTTTATTGCTGAGCAAAACTAACTCTTCTCAAAGGTGAATTTTCTTCAAATCCTTTGAAAGTAGAATTTCAGAATACATTTTATTTCATCAATGTTGAATTTACTGACTCTGAATTTCTTCAAGATATCCACTTTGGTTTTTGGATTATGATAGCGGGAGCTTCTATTTCGCCATACGCGTTCTCTGATGGGCGTCCTTCCATCAGCTCCCCACTTACCCACCACATCATTTTCTCAGGAAGACATTCCTAGCCATTTCACTGTCTTCATATGACAGTTTTTCCCCAAGTCCTCGATTGCTTTATTGCCTTTCTCTGTACTCCTCCCAGCTTTGTAACCTGCTGCCTAGAACACTGGAATGCGGCCAACAGACAGATAAAGCCTTCCCTGAGTTATCTAAGGTTACAATAGTCATTGATTATTCACCATTGTATTCCTTATGCATCGCAATATCTTGTAAGTAAGCACCTTAAATTCAGTTTCCGTATCTCTATTTGGGCCAGTCCTTGCTTGACTGAGGACCATGTCAGGACAAAAACCTTAGCAGAAGAGCTGGAATCAGGTTTTCTGTCAAGCAGTAGAGAGGGAATAAATGAGATTTGTCTAGCATGTAATCTGTGTAGCTTGAAAGACAAAACTTAAATGGGTACTTATTCTATGGGCCTGATAGGGTAACTAAGTTGGAAATTAGTGTGTATAAACATGCAGAATCCTTTTGGACTGGGTGGACATGCCCGATTCAGCAAAAGAAAGACTTTAGATTTATGAACTGATGGATATAACCCACAGGAACAAAGTGTGGAAACAAACAACATGATTTAGGGTTTCTCAAGACCAAGACTGACACAGGACTTTAATTGGCAAAGTGAACATGTGTCCTACAAAATGTCCTAGGCTAGAAAGCTAAAAAGAAATACATACTAGCAGCTTTGCTTCCATAATAATTCAGAATTGCTGTTTGAACTGCTGAACATTTATTTTCAAACACATATAGTTCAGTAGATGACAGTGTACTTGCCAAAGCCTATGCAAAAAGCTAGAAAATTATTTTGTAAAGATATCCTCCTTTGTAATAAATTACAAAGGAATAAATTTGTATTAATTAAAAAGGAATACATTTGTATTAAATTACAATTGTCTCATTTTGATCACAAAGCTTGACTTGGATAAACTAACACATGAAATAACTTAAAATAGCTTTTCAGTCATTTCTTTGGTGAACTCAGCTTTGAGACTTGCATAATTGAGAAGGAAAAATCTGAAAAGGTGATGCATAATTTGTTTTAACTAAGATGAGTTTCATAAATTTGCAGAGCCAGTTTTTAGAAGATGCTGGTTTGGGGTTTTTTTTGGAGAAGCTTAAAAATACTAAGTTCTGCTAAACAAACAATGGTATCTCTGACATTGACATGGTATTTTTGTAAGAAAAATGTCTCTGCTTATAAGGTTTTTGGAGACTTCTCAGCTTCAATTCCCTTATAAACCAAGAAATTGTCCCTAACACTCCTTCAAAACACGTTCTTAGCTGAAATCTTTGAATCTGTGTGTACTGATGCTGGATTTACATTTTCAAAAGCCGTTCCACTGGCAGAATTGGACAGGAAAAGTTAATACGCAATTACTTAGATATAGGGGAGAATCATATACTAGAGCAATAAAGGAAATCTTAATATTCAGGCTACCAAAATAAACAGGGTAATAATAACGTTTAGTAAAAAGGGGAGGAAGTCGTAGTCCAGAAACAAGCAGGTAATACGTATTTTGGGTAACAGAAGGATAAGTCACAGCCTAATGGGAAAGGAAGAAAATGTTGATTCTTTACTGTAAAACTTGGCATTTTGTCTTTGTTAAACAATGTGCTTATACTCCCATAGCATAGCATTTCCTTTTACATATGTTTGAAAGCAGGACAGGATGGGAGACGGGGTTTCAGAAGATAGGAAGAAAGGCTGTATAATGCCAATTTTCAACAGAGGAAAACGGGGGAAGCAGCTAATTATAGTCTTTTCAGTAGGAGGAAACCACTTGGAAGAGTCTTGGCCCGTTGGGAGAGACTGGGAAGCGAGGTAGCTGTCAGGATGGCTTCACAGCTGAGTGGTCCCAGCAGACAAAGAGCATCTGTCTAGGCAAGGAAAGGAGGTCACATTCAAAAGCAAGCTAGCTAGGTAGAGACAAAGACTGATCCTAACCTCTTAGATATGTTAAACCTCTTTTAAGTAGCATTTACCATTGGTTGGTTTGGGGGTGGGGGTGTTAAAAGCATGTTAGCCCACATCTTTTTAAATATGACCTGTTTTTCTAATCTGGGCAGAGACAAAATGGATTTTGTTTTTTCTTTCAAAAGAAAACAAAGAAACCAACCCATATCAGGCAAACTGGTAATTTATGTGGGAAACAGATATGTTCTGAATGGATTTCAGTCAAGTTTTTAGTAACATATTTCACAGAAGATTAATTAAAGATCAAATCTTTAAAAACGTGGTTACCATGCTTGATCTGAGGGAGAAGTTCTGCAGGAGGCCAAGTGGGAGCACAGCTCAGAGGCAGTAATTAGGTCTTGACCCAGAATATTTCACATCTGAGAGGAAGGCTCCTGTCTGGGGCTTTGGAGAGAGCTTTACTGGGGCTGCCAAACATCACAACATAGGATGGGGAGCCTAATATCTTTATACTGATAGTCCACTACCCCTCTGCAGTATCTTTCTTCTCAAGCTGCTAAGGTATTTTAGCTTACACCACTCAGCAAGGAAGTGAAATAATACTGTTTCCTACTAATTAACTCAGGTGCAGAGAAGTTATGCACAAGATTTTGTAACCTTTGGTCAGGTGGCGATCACTCACTCACATGTCTTACCCACAGCAGTCAGTGGGACTGCTCATGTGTTTTAACTGCTCATCAACATGAGTCAGGATGATACTACCCAGCCCAAACACCTGGCACACAAGGTTGTATGGGAAGTACGTGGATGAGCTGGCAGTAGTCTCCCGATTCCAGCACCTCTGCTGATCAAACAGGTGAAAGTTCAACAGTCTTAAAATACCAAATCATCTACTACAGTAAAATCTAATTGCAAGAGGTGACACATGAATAAAAGAGTAGAAGTAAGAGACCCATGGACAAGCATCACCCAAAATTGTGGACCCTGTGTAGGAAATCACAATTTAGTCTGCAAAGTCCTCTCTGTGACATTAGTGGTTTTATTGGGCAGAGGAGCTGGTCCCACAAACCATTCTGTGCTATCCAACAGCCAGAGCAAGACTTTTTGGTGCAGATGTCAATGGACCGGGGGAAGAGAAGCCAGATGTCTGCCTGGATTTAATGAGTTGAAACGTAGGTGGATGGAGTCCATCTCTGAATAAAAGTTCTTGGTTCTGACCTAGGAAAGATCACTAACCGGGTCTGCCAAGTAAACACAGCCTAATGCACAGTATGAATCATGCAATATTTTATGATAATATTGGATTGGTATATCTCCCAAAGTTTCTATGGGACTTCATATTCCCAGGGACTGAAGAACTTCAAGTGGGAGAAAAATATTGTAAAAGCAACCATATTTAAATTCAAAGTGCTAACAGATTGAGGGTGGTTTAGCCACACAGTTGTAGCTGCCTCACAAAGTGTCCTGTATCAGCTCCAGCCATTTCTTTTGATTTGTGGCAGATAACTTGTCCCTGCGAAAGACACTGCTCCTGGACTGGAGCTGCTCCTCTCTTGCCACTGAAAATGCTAGGGCAGGTGCTGGTGTGGGAGGCAGCAGCTTTTTATCCAGGGTCATCTCCAAGAGGGAGAATTAGAGGAGGGCACAGTCAGCACGTCCCATGATGGTTTCTGTTTTCCGTGTTCTCAAGTACAAAGGATGTTTTCTAGTTCATGGTAATGATTTCTTGAGGAGGCTTTTAAAAGTCAGATGCGGTTTTGTCCTATGTGAGACTGAAACAAAGCAATACTATTTGTGAGATAAATGCTAATCGTTCATTAGAAAAACTTTCTGCCAAGTTCTAAACCCTTTTGGCTTTGCCTGAGCTGATGGAACATGTACACTAGTATTTATTAAAGCAGAGAGAGCTTTTGACTACAGGAAACGTCTCTTTGCACTTAAATAGCAGTTCAAGACAAAATAAAACTTCTTACGTTCTCTCAAACTTCAGGAAATTGTAGACTGCTTCTTTATAATTTTTTTTCTTGTCTCATTTTTCAGCTTTTCATAATAGCATAAATAGAGCTGAAATATTAAATGTTTATTTATGGAGACGTCAGAGCCTGGTGAGCAAAGGAGTTCTTGAATTAACTCCATTCAGTGGCATACTGGCACTGACATTGCACAAATACTCTTAAACCACACTCTGCTCAAGTCTACACTCTTCATGGTAGTTCCTAAATCCAGACATTATGTGGTCCTTTTTGTAGCCAAAGAGACCTTGCACAGATTTATCCTGACTCTGGGAACCCTCACACAGTTTTAGTTTCTACAAAGCTTGATTCACATAGAGAGGCTACACTGCACCGTGTAATTTTACAAACAGAAAGAGGCTAATGCATGTAAATGGTACATTTTGTTGGGCAAAAGAAGAAAATTCTAGAAGAATTTCACAAGGTGGAGGACAATGTACTACCTAATTCTAATATTTCGTTATTAAAAATAATTACCATGTTCCTGACAGACACCCCTTTACTGACCGTGGACAAGCTTTGGATCGAGCATTTTGTGAGCTACAAGTCAGAACTGTTGCTGGGCAGACAGATTAACCTCTTTTCATTGGTGGGAACATGTATCAGTACAATGAGCAGGTAGTCATTGCCTGCCAACAGGGAGAGCTGCCTTTATATAAGATTTAAATTGATTGCCCTTTAAAACCACCAATTTTTGCAGAGTCAGGTTGTTGCTGTCCGTGGACTCTCCTACATGGCGGTCTGGGAGGTACAGAGGGATAAGTCCTGTATTTTCTGACTTCTTACAGTTCCTATGACAGTGAGTGGGAGCAGTGATTTGTCATGTTTTAATGCCATTTTCCCTCATTGCCCTCCCCTCCCAGTCCTCTCCAGGGGGAGAGCTGGCATGCTGCAGCAACCACGGTTCTGCACAGGCAACAGAAACTTCTGTGAGGAACAAGGTCATGGAAACTCGTGAGACCCAAGCCCTCATTTACAGTACTGAAGCCTACAAGGTGCTGGCCACCACTACAATTACAGCGGTGTCTGTATGTCTGTTCTCCTGGAGCACAGGAGTACTGTTTATGTAGGGACAGCTAGTTGTTGCTTGCTGTGCTAGCTTGCCTCTATTTCTTTGCTTTTTCAGTAACTTATTTTTGAAGGCACTTAGAGTATTACAAGATAATCTATTTTACAGCACATCACAGAGAGCTATTGTATAAGCATACACAGCTACCCATACTCTGGTCAAAAATTCATATGCACTTTAAAAACTCTGGAGCATGTTGAGGTTTCTTAGGCATTTTGTTCAAATATTATACTTTTAAGAGGAATACACCATTCTGTGATCACAGAAGGATGGCTGAATCCATCCTTAATGTAACTGCATTGATTCTGATGGTGCTACAACAAAGTTATATTTGATCATAAGTCTTCAAAACCAAAAACTGAATGTCTCGCCATCAGGGCTTTAGAATGGCAAAGAAGGGAAAAACCCCTCATGGTTTTTGTCCAGTCACTGCTGCATTTGCAACTTTGTTTCACAGCAGTTTGAATTACTTTTCTATTGAAGCTAGCATATGTCATTAGCATTCGTTGAGCTAGATGCTAACAGCACCTATCTGGTCTCAGACACGTAATAGAGCTGTGCTCTTAAGTCTTGATAAATCGCTACTTAATCCTAATCTTACAATTAAACCCTAGCTGTGTGCTCTGTGTTGCTGACCTGCTGCCTTTCTGCTTTAGAAAGGCCCCTGATCTGTGCCAGCAAGCTTGTTGTCAAGGTCGCTTCCACTCTGGCCAACACCGTCCCCGTCACCTGAAGGCTCACACCCAGAAAAACACTCAGTGATTCATCACTGCAGCCTGGAAAGGCTGAATTACCCACTCAGGGATTCCTAAGTCATGAGTCTGTTGCTATTTCATCACGTGCTTTGCTCTGGGTTGTAGGCAACTTCCTTTTCTCAACTCTTTAACTCTGACGGGCCAGCAGTCATTTAATTGACTCTCTACTACTCATTATTTACATATCCTCCCTAGATATTTGGTTCTGGGTGCATCGTATGTGTGTGTCTCTGTGTGTGCGCACGTGCGTGTGTTTTAATGACTTGCTGGCCAAACTTCGTCGTGGAGTGAATCACACTGTTCTGCCAAATCATTCCTCCACCGCTGTCAGCCAATAGAACCTATTCACGCTCTTCAGATGCAATAGCCACAAATGAGGACTGTGTGATAAGGAAGTCAGGAGGAGCTTGAAAAGATAGTGAAAGATCATGTCCCTGGGAGGCGATCTATACTGGAGCAATGCAAATGTACAGGTCTGGTGTCCCTATGGTTTCTAGTGCTGATCTTCATCTGCAAAACAATATGTCGGCTGTCCCGTATTTTTCCTCTAAGATCCTTGTGCTCTCATCCCTACAGAGACACCTGCTGAAGAAAATGACCCAGTAAACATGAGGAAACCCAGAACTGACTCCATATAAATTGCCTATGTGGAATATCTGGCTACTTTTTCCAATGCAGTATAAACTCTCCCAATACACTCAAAGTTACATTTTCATATAAGCTCAGTTTATATGTAGAGATTAAATGAAAAAGTTTTCAAAAGGATTTCGCACTCAGTGCATAGAAATCTCAGAAAAACTAGCCCTTGATAGCTGCTACGATGCCTGTCACAAACACTGGAGGAAGCAGCAATTACTATTGGCAAGAGTCAACATTTTTTTCCCTAAAATCATCCAGCAACTATCCAGATTACATCCAGTGAGAATATAAACCAACACAACCCTACAATCTCTAACAAATCTTGAATTTCACCCTAATGACCTACATACCTTTAATCAACCTTCACCGCTGTATCTGTATGCATCTGTTTCAGGCTGGTTTTATGCATAATTACAAACTAATTTTCAAAAAGACCTTCAAAGAGCTTCACAATTGCCTTTGCAAATTTAAGTATCTCAGAATCACCCTGACTAGGAAATTACATAATTAGATCCAAACAGGAGCAAAATTCAGGATGTTTGATAAAATATTTCTTTTTCACAAGCTGGTGAAGGAAATTCAGTGTCAGACACATCCTGAGAAGATGGATGGTATCCTGCAATTAAGAGGCCTCTATTCTACAAAAAAGGCATTTCCCTTTCCTACCTTCTCCGCTCATCAAAACTGTATTGCTGACTTGGGGGAAAAAAAATTGAAAGATGGGGTTATTTTTTGAACAATATGCTAAACTTAGGTTAATCTCTTTGTCTGCATTAGGGCGATATGCCAGAAGGACCAAGAACTAACTGTTATCACCATGTTGTTACAGACATGGCAAAACGTACTGTGGAGACAGATGGATTCAGTCTGAGGCAACATTTTTTTTTTTTTGCCATCCTCTGAACCAGCTGAGGACATTCCCTTGCACTGTGTGTCATGGAGCAGCTCACCCTTTCCCCGAAACGAACTGGGCAGAAGTAAGAGCTGCTGTACTGAAGTAGCTCCTCTTGTTTCTTTAGGAGAGTTATGAAACCACTTTATGCTGGATCGAAGAGCAAATCCTCTTTGCTGTCCCCCTAATGCTTCTGTCTAACATGAATTATTAAAACACACACATGTGCATTAACTTACAACGTTTCATACAGCTTTGATTTGCTGTACTCTTCCGCTCTGTATCTCAAGCTGCTCACTGGAGACTGAATTTCCCGACAACTAGTTCCAAAATCAAAATTTTTGTTGTTCTCGCCACAATGCGCAATAACTAGGACTATCAGCCCCTTGCACGCTATGCAGAATCCCCTGTCAGGCCACCTGCCCAAATCTCAGCAGATCAGAGTAGTTTAAGCAGCCTGGCATCCTGAAAATGTGCTATTAAGATTGCACTTTGTATTATTTGTGAAAGAAGTGTCGTATCTTTTCTGAAATAATTCTTGCCACAACTGTCACCACTCACTATGTCTGCTAGTCTGGCTGTAATTACTAAATTCATTTTTAGAAGCAGATGATTATGATTATTGATATGTTAAGTAATTGGAGCATACACCTTAAAAATTAGATTTCCTTTTCAACTGAAGAACTGACCATGTTTTTTGTTTGACAGAAGGCACATAAATACTTAAGATAGCAGAATACTGGTATCCTAAGTCCTAAGAAGAATGGTACCCTGTATACTAAGAAATATTTTCAGCCCTTTCCAAAATTGTATGCCCATGCTGATGCTGACATGTATTTGTCTGAATTAAGATATACCAGTGATCACATTTTGTGTTTGAAAAGACATAATTTTCCTCGTCTTGACTTCTTCTCTTCTAGCTGCATTCTCAGATTTCCTCAGATTTTATACTCTCTTATGCACTTAAAAAGTTTTGGAGAGCCATCTTCCTGTGATTACTATGTAGAGTGCAGATTATAGTCAAAACACTACAGAAAGACCTATACAAGGTCTGAAAAAAATCAGTTGCACAGAAGGCCAGCTGGAAAGAAGAAGCTGAGTTACGGGAAAACCAGCTGTATTTGATCTTAAGATGGACGGACAAGGGGGACAGGAATTTCCAGCTTGGATGCAAGGAGACAAAAGTAATTTCGGATAGAAGTTACAGCATATATTGTCTGAAAACTGCCGTCCCTTCAAATAGATTACTGAAGAAATCAGTATATCAAATAATAGATTACTGACACATTTAAACACATCCTATAAATGGTAACAGTTTCCTGGTTTTGCTTAATCAAAATGTTTCATATTTTATTTGGTTTAGATGTCCAGCAATTGGTGTTTTTAATCAGATGCACGCAGCTGGATCTGACTTGTTTCAGACCAACATTTTCCATTTGCCTTACATTAGTCACTTTTGGGAAAGATCAGCTTTCTGGGACTTCAGACCATTTGTTCCAGGGTCATCTTTTACTGACATCGGGTCTGTTTAGACAGAGGCTTTTTGAAACAAATATTGCGCAAAGCATAAATATAGCACGACACCCTCCGTGACTGTCAGCTCAGCGACAGAACTGGATGCTTCTGCTAAACAAAGCCAGGAAACAGTCAAAAGAATCTTGGAAGAAAACGGCAGGAGGACAAAGAAGTAACCTTGTAGTCACCTCATGTCGTCAGGGCCAAGAATACAAGCAACCTGGCTTTATTTAATTCAAGCATCATACTATCCTCTGACAAGTTCACTAGATTTAAATGTCATACATTAAAAAAAAAAATTAAGCTTTTTTAATTTGATCTGCACATCAAATGGCAGTCTAAGAAAATTATTTCCAATATTGCGGTTCACTGCACTGTAAGGACTGTTGCTCTTTCCATGAGCAAATCCCTCACGGAGAGGATGGATTTCAGCTGTACAAGCTCCAGTCTGGACTGAAATCTGGCATCAAACCATCTGGATTCATAATATTAATAATGCTAATCAAAAGTATGCAATGCTTTCAGAAGAGCTATTTTCATCTATCGAATTAACACATTTTCCTCTCCTTGTCCTGTTACAAGGAGTGGCCAAAGAGAGTGCTCAAAACTCAGAAGTGAACTGGATCTTGGGGTCTTCTGAATTCCCCCGTCCTCAGACCTCTCCAGATTATGGAGGCTGGAGGAGCACCACAGCGTGGTCCCCCACCAGCCTTCTGCGGATGCACACAAATCCTCCCTCTCTCAGGTATGAGCCCTCCGGCTGTAACGGCACGGCACCGTAAGCCCGAGGTGGTCCTCTCCTGCTCAGCCGCGCCAGCCTTGGGGCCACGCTCCTCCGTGCAGCACAAAGCAGCTGCAGTGCAGGAGAGGATCTGGCTCCGCAATTAATGGCAGGAGCGCACACTGAACTCCTTCTCAGAGCACCAGGCACAAACAGACGAGGTTGTGTTCACTTGCACACAAGCGAGTATTTATTCGGTCCTCTGCAGACTGTCTCTCTTGCAGACACCCGCCTCTCAGCTTCCCGTCTCCTCGAGCAGGAGAGAAAACATGGGAGCAGAAGCCAAGGACTCCTGAGTTTCAGTTTGACTGCTGGTATTGACTCATTGTTTGGCCTTACTTAGTTATTTAACCTCGCTGCCTTTAGTTTCCTCGCTAAAAAAGGACAAAGAAGCTGGATTTGACTGGGCAAGACAGCTCTCCCCAGAAAACAAACAGGGGGGCTGTTTTGGAGAGCAGAGGCATCTCTCTCCCCAGGGCAGCCAGCCTTCAACGGACACAGAGCAAAGTGCAAGGGGCAGAGTTGGACTGTGACCTGTAGTATACCACTACTAATCTTTAACCTCTGAAAATTATTTTCCTGAGCCCCAGTAGCACAGCTCCCTGTAGCTGGTATAATGTAGATACCAAGCTATTCTCTCTCTCCCCGTTGTAACGAAGGAAATCATGGCTTACCTCTGCTTACCAACAGTGTGACCCCCCGGGTTCAGAGGGGGTGGCTGGTTGCCACGTTCCCCTTGGAAAGAGGTGGTCACAGAAAAGGTGGCAGGTAGGATGAATAGGCCAAGCTTTGGACACTGAGAGGCATTTGAAGCAAGGGAACTGCTCTGTCTCAGAAAATACCTGAGCGTCCTTGCTAACAGCGAGGAACCTTGTAGGTACCTGCCATCAAACCAACAAACCTACTGCGTGAGAGATGAGAAGTAGTGCTGCCTGAATGGCTGAACCAATACAGAATGAAGATTTGCGTCAGTGTGTTGTGGCCTGGAGAATTTCCTCCTAGCAAAATTTCACTGTAAAATTTATCTTCTGTGACTATTGGTAAGGGTTCTTCACTGCCACACGTGTCCCATACATAATATGATTAGCAGTATAAGATCATGGTTTTATTATTATTAAAAACAATGAAGATTCAGTTGTGGTTTTGGTTTTTTTTTTCCCTAGCTCCCAGATTTTTAAATTCTGATATGGTGGTATTTCTTCCTCAGCCATAAAAAACAAGGCTAGAGGTTGTCATTTATCATTTGGCTGTAGGAGCTGAAGCTTAGCAGAGCAACCCAATGGCTTTTGGCAAAAGCATGAAAGCTGGCAACACAAGAACCTGCCAACACAGGCACTTGCCAATATTAACAGAGAGGAGAGATGGGAAAATATTTCAAAGCACCAGTGAAGAAGCTGAAATGCTTTTTAACTGAGGGGTGTCTTTCTACATCAGTTCAGCTGGGATGAAGGTAGAACAGGGAGCTATGCAGTTCTGGCCAACACAGCTACACTAAGCAGAGCTTGAACACCTGCCAGGCCACCAGCTGGCCGGCTGCTTTATAATTCCTATCACTGTTGTAGGAACGCAGCAACGAAGCACCCAGCAAGGGTGGAAATCAGAACTCGGGTTTGTGTGCGCCCCACACGTCCCACCCTAACAGGGCACCGTCTGTAGGCAGGTGCAATGATAGGCTCCCATCCGCAAGGCAAGGGGCTGCACTGGGGGCATGCTCTGGGGAGGAAGCACAGTTGGGGTGGGCCAGGAACAGAAGACTTGAATTCTTTTTTCATCCCCAAAAGAGGTCAAAAGAAGAAACTCAATCCAGTAAATTAGTCAATCCATTTGGCCTTCGAAGGCGTACTTCAACTCCCTGCTCCAACATGGCCTTAATTAGATGCTTCACAGAAGTCCGCAAAGGAATTTAAGCACCAGCCACCTATTTATGTGCCTGCACTCCTATAAAAATCACCAAAGCATTGGCTACCCAAGCAAAGGTAGAAGGTGCCTACCATCTTTGCAGAGCTGGTCTTTACTAGCTGGCTGTGACTGCGCTGGCAGTGAAGCAAAGGCCCAAGCAGTCCACCTTCAGGACTTGAAGGGAGGTGACGGAAGAGTCCAACCATACGTAGCACCTTAGCATGGGGCCACAGGCAGACTGAGCGTGGGTAAGGTGAAGTGTGTTACCAACTGGTCTGCCAGCATGTATCCTGGGCTAGTTGCAAGAACAAATGCAAACTGTTCAGACTTGACAGTGACAGGTACTGTATCGGCACCTCAGACAAAAGTAACATGCCCACCCCGATGGCTAAATACCCAAGGCAGCTGCAGCTCAGGGAGTTGAAATGGGGGAAAGCTCCTACACAGAAGCATAGAGTCCTCTACTAGGTCTTGTAAAGTCCCAGGTTTTGCCACCCCTTGGGGAGGTTACTCTGGCACATCAGTTCCTGCCCCAGCAAGGGACTGTGGAGCAGTCTGCTGGCAGAGATTTCATCCCTCAACTTCCCCCAGGCCTCTTTTTGCAGAAGGAATGATCTGGTGTTAGGTAACTTTTCAGATCTCACAGTTCAGAGAAGAAAAGCCAAGGCATGCTGATTAAAAACCTGATTAAGAGATATTTCAATGACTAATATGTCACACGGAGAGATAACTCACTGTCTGTCTCAGGAGTAGGGTTTGGGCAAGCTGTTCTTCAAAGAGGCTACACTGCACTGAAGGGATTTAATTAATACTGTGGCCGCAGCAATGGTTATGTGCATTAAATCCCATGAATTTTACATGACAAATCATACTATATACTGCCCCATAAATTCATATACTCATCTCAAATACATGGATAATTATGTGAAAAAACCTGCAATCTGGAATATGAATGTTGCCCAGCCTCATGCGGAAGGACATTCTGCTTCACAGTGGGTTTGCAATCTGTTAGGGCTCAGGCTGGCTCTGAAGCGGTAGTTCCTTAATAGAGTTTAACATTTGGGAATGCAGTAATTGCACATGGTCAGGCTGAAGCAGGAGAGGACAGCAAAAAGTGTGGCAGGAAGAAAACTGAAACTCCAGGCTCAAAGGTAAAGTAAAAATGGGATATACTAATGATCCTATCTTGTTAATCTAAGGTTCTCTGTTGCAAAAACACCCTGAAGAGAGGAGACACAAGATACACCAATTGCACCTTGAGAAGACAGAATATATAGCATGATCAAACCCTTTTTAGCATCTACAGCTTGTCACCTAGATAAGGTGAAATCCAAAAGACTTTCACCACTACGTAAGCAAGCATGGCTTTCTATACTGTCTTTTATAAGAACCTAGTGGGAATTTGGGACAATTATAAAAGATGAATGACACCTCAGGGACACCTTACTGAGCATGGCAAAATGGTAAGGAAAAGGTCACAAATTGGTCTTGGTAAAAGCAAAGCTGTTTCAGAGCACGGGGTTTTTTGGGTGCTTTGCTCAGGGAACATCATCTCCTTCACAGACATTTGAATGAGCCTCGAATTACCTAACTTGGGCAAAAAGGGTTGTACAGCGCCATTAGTGCAGTACACAATCTAAACCAATAACTTCTGCTGAGAACACATTTCATTGGGAGCACTCATTTCTGCTTTTATTCACCAAGAAAATGACTTGTTCAAACAAAACTATTTGGTTCACTGGACTAGTGATGGAGTTACTCCAGCTAGATACCTGTGCAGCAGGCAGCAGAATGCACCCTTTTGTTAAAAATGCTATACAAAAAAGGTGACAAGCGTCATGCACAAAAGCTATGAAAATGCTGACATTCAGACAGCCTATCTTTGCCTTCTCAGAATTGCAACCACAAGGCAGCCAAACCCTTCTTGTCCCAATCTCTCCCTGCCCTGCGAGGAAAGCCTGAGCATTTCTCCCAGAGCCTGCTGTGATCAACCTTGGTGGTCAACCTTTCCTGCCCTTCTGATCGGAAGGTCTTATTTCACTAAAAGAAGGCACAAGAGGAGAGGAAAGGAAAAGCATGGGCATAATTAAAGCTCTCTGGAATACAACTGCATTAGCTGGAACCCCTGTGGGTTTACCGACGTGTACCCTAAGAGCAAATAACACATCAGAGGCTGAGCACAGGGCTTGGGTGACAGATACTGGCTTCTGTCACCACTGCACAAATATCAGGGGGCCAGAACTCAAAATGACACATTTGTGTCATTTGTAGATCCCAATTAACACTGCAGCTTCTGTGCAGGCACCATGAAAGTGTCACGTAAGAAGTCATCTGTCCACATGATGGTGAAAGGTGCTCTATGGCAAGCTTAATATATGTTCTCTCAGCCTCTGCTGAAGAAGGTTTTGTACATTTAAACACACCCTTTGACGGTTAAAGCTCCACAGTTGCTTGTACTGCCAGGCAGCTGCACTAGAGGAGGTTTCGTACCCCCTATTCACCTCTGAAGCCCAGGTACCCTAAAAGGAATTTTGATGGGGTTTGCCTGGGGGCAAATCTCAAGAACGGAGATTGATGCTGAACACTTGTTTTTCCTAAGTGACTTAACTGGATGCAAGTCCTGGAGAAAGCAGTTTCTGGAGACAGCCCAGGGGGTCCTGAGCTTTGCTTCTGAAGAAGAGCTGAGGAACCTGTATATGATCTGTAAGGACTGCTGCTCTCAAGAACTGGCCCTGCATGTGTCTCTATGAGTAAGCAGATTACAGTTAAGCCTAAATTGAGTGATGAACTAGTACCATATACAAACCTTGGACAAGCAATGCATTTATTTGCTTTGCCTCAGAAGGCAATGGGAAACACCCCCACCCCCCCCAAAACAAACAAACGAACAAACAAGATATTTAATATGAAGATCAAAAGTGAGGAACTAAAAAAGTTTAAAAAATAATTTTTGGGGAGGCAACATGTATGGGATAATTAGGAAAACCCACTACCACATGTATCACAAATGCCAAGATCTTATTGGAATCAAAAGCACTGGAAATTTCTAGGGAAACACAAAAACACCCTTTTTTTTTTTTTTTTTNACCATACTGTACTCTGTTCCCTACTGAAACAAATTGCATCTCAGTCCAAATGTACTTGATTTACCCCTTTTTTTTTTTTTTTTTTTTTTAACAAAACCCGAGCACTGTCATCCTGGATGTTATGAAATGGCTAAAAATCGTCAGGCTTCATATCTCAGGCCTGCACTTCCTGGGAGAGATTATTTCCTCACTGCTCACGGCAGGATATCGTGCATCTTCCTTCTAGCCATTGCAAACAAATGTGACTGAACTAAACAGATCAATGACCTGATAATTGCTCTAGTTCTATGTTGTATTTGTAATTAAGCCTAAAGAAGAGGCAAAGTTTAAATTTGTAACTTATAGTAAGACATAGTTCTACTTCTGAAACTTGCTCTGACTTCCTATTTTATTAATTGTGCGGAGACATCTGAAACTGATTAAAAGTATCCTGATTAATAAGGAAATAAAGAAGTTAACCAGTTCCAGAAACCTTTTCATGTGATACCAGCCCTGATTGAATTAGTCTAAATGATTTATTAGGACACTACAGGTGCCACCCCTCCTGCTCTCAGGGAATTAAATCGAAAGAAATAAATATTTAAATTCAGTTTCTTTTGAACAGATTTGATCTACTAGTTGATTTTTAGGGAAGAAAACTCTGCTATTAATCAAAACTTTTCTACATAACAGCTTTTTACTTTTACACTAGTGCTAGTGAAAGAGAGAAATAAAAACTAATTTTTCCTGAAGTTTGCTGTGATGAACTTAATTTAGAAAAGTTCTTTGCTGTTTTCTGGCCTTTTCAGTATGAAAGAAATTATTAATATTTATTTTAGTAAGCTAATTTGTGTAGAGCAAATGCTTCAGGATGAAATAAAATTCATTGAGCTGTTGGCACCTTTTCTTGTTCGTTTGGGCATTGGGAGAGTGGTTGCAAGCCAAGCAGATATAGCTGGTCCTCATTCCCCTGTATCAATATCGTAGGCATATATCACTGCCATCAGCTGACTGAAGTCACAACCCCTCCTCCTTTGCAATCTATTTTCTTATCCAAATAACCCAAACAATAAAAAAAAAAAGCTACAACCTGGAAAACTGTCATTCAATACGGTTTAAGATGGACTGAAAATAACATGTATCTTCCCTTCAAAGGTGTAGAGTAATTTTAGCCAACATGAAGATACCTGAATCATCTTGAAATGTAGGTTGAAAGGACAAAAGATGATGTGGAGAAATAAGATTCTGTCAAGGATATAGACCTATGTACCATGCAGAAATGCAGATCTCAGAAAATACTGGTTTGCACACTCTTAGGAGGTAATAATGAGGACCTAGAAGGCTAATAACAAGGACAGCTACAGCACAGGCACGTGTTCAGCCCTGGATAACCGTGAAGTTGTGGGAGGAGTCATAGTTATTGGTGTTTAGAAAACCTGCTCTCCACGTTGGGTATGGTTAGATCTAGACTGCAAGGGAAGGAAGTTGGAAGGACATTTGTCTTCCCTTTCCTATTTCGCATCTGCTAAGGACAGTCCTAGCATCAGGACAATACCATTTTATCACTGCTTCTCAACCCTCTCAGCACACAAGTTTGCCAGACATTAGTGAATATAGTTGATCTATGCCAACAATGAGAGATACTCGTTCAGGCCACAGCCCAAACATGAAAAGCAAGAATATTTCCTCTTCTCTTCCAACCCTATGTGCTTAAAAAGGGACTGCCCTGGATTCTAGCTTGCACGGTCACTGCTTTGAACTACCCTGGCAGCACTAAAAGGCTCTAAGGCTAATGTCATTGCAAGGTCTCCACACTGCAGATTAAATCTCCAGTGGCATCATGACTGTGTAGCATCTGCACTGCGTTCCTCTTGGATGAGGAAGCGTGGATCCTTGCACTCTGCCAGCTCTTTTCTGCTGCAGTGGATCCCTGAAGGTATTATCAGCTAAGCCTGGGCTGCTGCAATATATAGGGCACCAACCTGCTACTCACAGAGCAGCAGAGCATGCAGCTATCACTGGTTGAGGCAGCACAGAGTTTGAAGTCACTTTTGTACAATCTCCCTCCAGAGTTGTACTGTCTATCGTAGTGTAGGATCCATCTCTTTTGCTCTGTGGTATAAGCAATAAGGACTCCATAAAACCTGTTTCAGGATCTGGAAGGTGGCAGCAATATGCCTCAGAAAAGTACTTCCCTGATGCCTTGGAGAGGCAGCTGGGGGAGAAGAGACCTGATTTAGCATTTCAGCATCTTGGCATGTTTGAACCCCTATGCAGCTCTCAGCAATCTGAAAGACACAGGTTTATAATGAAGCCAAGAGAGCTGCAGAGCTGCACCGAGATCTTCTAAACCTGGACTGCAATCTGTCCCCACAGATTCTGGAAGAGCAGGAATAGTTTTCAGCTCAGTATAAAAATCATGTGGCTTGGCAGCTGCCTACACCAAAGACACTGGAGAAACATTGCCTGGAAAAGTCTGGCAGAGCCAGTGGTTCTCAGTTCTGTTCCTAGACCATGGAAATGACTGCTCTCCCTTCTGCTGGTGACTGATGCCATCTCTGTGACAATGACAGCCATTTGTTTCTGACCAAGGTACCAAATAAAAAAAAAAATTTAAAATGTGGGCTTCTTTTAAGTTCAGTGCAGCAGCAACAGCAGCAGCAAAGAACAGCTCATTTTTTATGGACTACTAACATGAAGTTCAAAAATTACAGATAATCTGAGAAATAGAATTTGGAAACCATTAAACTTTATTCTCTTGATATTTTAGCTACCATTAGATCCCTGTATAGCATCTAATATATCACGGCCCAAGTTACCACAAACTTTCTTTCAGCAGTGAACCATAGGAAGTGCATTCCACTTAAGAAATGTAGTACCACTTTGCATTAATAAAGTAAACATCAATTTACGGGATGGCACAAGAATAAAGCATCCCCAAATGGAGGCAGTTTAATTCCTGATGATAATTCAGGTAGTCAGGGCAGCAATTTTCCTCTCTTTGTTGCCTGTAACCTGCCATGACTATTAATGTCAGAATACATGTTTATCTACACACAAATATAGTTATTGCAATGTGTGTAGGTATGTGTGTACATGTGCACACACTAAATATATATGGTAAATGCCTGCATGAAAAAATACCTGATCCATGACAATTCTGTAATGCAGTGTACTTAAACCACATCACGGTACAGCACATATTACTCTATCAACCTGGAGCATCTGGGCACTGCAGAACATGATAAACCTGAATCCCAGAATTCTCAAATTCAAAATCACTGGTATGTGTTTTTCATTGTAGTAAGTAAATTTAACTAAACACAACTCTTCGGGGGGGGGGGGGGGGGGGGGGGGGGGAGCAGGAAGCTGCATTTTATGTATGAGGAAACAGAAGATTAAACGAAATTGCTTTTCTGCCTGGGAACTGCATCTTTGTATTGTAACACAACATTAGTTCCCAAAATGAACCTAACCAGTTTGTAGAACATTTGGTACAGTAAACATGATGACAATAAACAACTTGCTTGAGATCACACAGCAAGTCACTGTTCCAGCTTCCTGACCGAGTCCTACGACTTAGTCACTAAGGGTAGGTCTGCACGGCACACTTACTCCAGATGACTGGCTCTACTGACTGAACACCAAGATTAATTAGCCCATGATTACTGTGCAGACGTGCCTTAAATGGTTCCCAGTCTTACAAAACCCCCTTAGTACTACTGTCTTGTATTCAGAACAGGGCTTTCACCTCTTTCCAATTACAACAAGAAACACAACCTGAAAGATCATGTGGTTTGAGTGTTTGTGAAGCATACATTTCTATAGCAATGGCTATTATAATTTTTCTTTTGTGTTTCCCACTTTTTTTTTTTTTTTTGATTCCCTGTGTTCTATAGCTTCAGCCAAGTGGCCTGTTCAGAACTCTGTTCTTTCCAGGTCATTGACATTTTAATAGGATTTCTGAGGACTTTTACTTTCACCTCTGCTCGCTGAGATGCTGATCTTTTCAGAAGCACTTTTCTGCCGAGTGCTGAGCCAAACCAGAGCCTGACTTGCACTCTAGGCTCTACTTGTCTTTCACACTTCTCTCTTCCTCTGCAACTATCTGTTCTTACCCCATCAAGCCATTTGTAAATAATAATTGAAATTACTTTGGAAAAGACGGAACTGTTGGAAATGCAGTTGCCTGTTTAGGGCAGGAGGTACATGTACGCAAAATTTCTTGCCTACACACCTTCCACCCACTCCTCAACACTCCTCTTCAAATCCTTTAAACACCCTTACAGCACTGTATGAACCACAGGATAAAGCACATGCTACCTGCCAGCGGTTAGTAGCACCCTTCTGGCCCTATACAGCCTTTCGTCAGGGAACACGAGTAACGCTGCTTAATTCAAGTTCTCTGATAAATAAATAAATGCAGCAATAAATCTCTCTCATAGAAATGGGTTGCATTTCCAGTATGGGAGGGGAGGGAGCTAAGGAGCCCTGACCTGGCCGGTTTGTTTGCACGCTCAGAGGAAGAACTACTGCTGCTCAGACAGCTGAGCCCCAGGATATTGCACACCAGAACAAGCGGACTCAGCATTTACTGGAGCATTACTGGGGAGCATTGGTGTTCCCTGTGACTGAGAAGGAAGCCCGAGGGACTAACTGAACACTGTAAATCCACAAATGCTTTATAACTGGTAGGTGGCTTGAAATTCCATATTATGTTGCATTTTGTTAGGTATTTGCTATTGTTGCGGTTTTATCTGGGGTGAAGGCATGGGAAGTGCTGCTTTTAAGGTCCTTTCCCCAGAGCTATCAGGAGGCAGCTGCTGGCAGGTAAACTGTTTACTCTGTGTGCTGAGCAAGCAGAACTCGCATGTGAAAGTGAAGCAGACTCTATATACCCAAACGATTTCAGCACAACACAGCCTAAAGCGCAGAACCGTGTACAAATAACCTCCTTACCTAGAATTAAAACAGGTATTAGTCCATCCCTATAGAAATACAAGACATGTTCCTCCTTTTCTCCCTTCCCTTCCTTCTCCCCTTCTCCTCCCCCATCAGCCTCCCAACAGACCCCCATTTCTGAACGAGATGAAGACATGACATTCACAGTACGCACGGAATGAGATGCTCAATGGGTAGTCAGACCATCACACAAATACCTCACGGAAGTATCCCTTTTCCAGAGCACCAGAGCTACCAGGACCATACACACAATCCATCCAGCTTTGCAGCCTTTCTGAGAGCACTTTAGCTGAGAGTATCTGACAGAGATGTACCAATGTAATGCCTCTCCTGTCACTGTGCAGTGTTGCCTAATGTAAGACCTATATGATCATTGCCAACAGACTCTCATGAATGTCTGGAAAATGAAGTCCTCCACACTAGTTGTCTTTTCATAGGAAGGAATGGGGATCTGCGTTGTACTGAAACTCTATCACAACTGCATGATGAAGACAAGATTTCTTTCCAAAGAATCATGCCAGTTGTCTTATGAGTTTTGGACGAGCTGTCATAAATAGACTGTCACAATGTATCCACTGAAACTAAGTTATTTAAAATTTCCATCATCTTCCCTATGCTTTCAGGTGAGACAGTAGGATCTAAATACTTGTTCAGTTTCACTTCTACTGCAGCTTAGAAAAAAAAAATTCAAGATCAAATTAAATTCAGTAAGGTGTTCTGAATCTTCTGTAAGATGTTCCATTAAAGACCTTTCCAAGAAGAATTAATCAAGCCTCACAAGCCTCTCCAAACAACTACAGTTATCCCTTTTTTACAGAACAGCCCCAAGTGCCTCATGGAAATAGTGAAGAACATGGCTGAAGCAAGCAGAGTTGGCTGGGCAGCAGTTCTTCAGTAAAGGTTTTAGGGCTCGGTTAGAGTCTCAGATTTGGCTTTCCACAGGCCTTACACCTTATGGGGCGCTGCCGGCCCGGCGAGAGCTGGGAGAAGAGGAACGAGCACAGCCAGAGAGCTGGAGCCCTACCAGAGCGAAGCAGCACAGTGTTAGCCCAAGGAGAATGCAGCTGCCAGCGCTGAGAAAAGCGCAGTCCGCCCAACATGACCCAAACGGCCACGACACGGGGTACGGGAGTGAGTTACCTTGCGGGAGATTTAATTCAGACAGTAGGAAAATGTGTCTAATGGTGAGGCTACCGAAGCAAGAGAAGATGTGAGCCTGGAGAGTTTGTGACGTCTCCCCCATTACACACAGTATACGCAAAAATTGTTCAGGTGTTACAGAGACAGGTATTTGTATGTGTTGGGACACAAGGTCGGGTTAGATGCTTTCAAGGTCCCTTCCAGCAACACTTCTTAGTGACTATTTCCCGAGTTTAACCTGGGGTAAAAGTCAATACTTACTGGTGAAAGTAACACTTTCAACCCATATTTTTTGCTTTCCGTGAAATATAATCTAGTGCAGAACTAATGCCAGTTCAACGACTTTACTGGCCCCCACACCTCTAATTTAGTTTCCTCACAGTGAAAACAGGGGTGGGGAACAAAAGAACCACCCTTACAAAATATATTGCACTTCCTTGTAGAGCTAAACTTTCTCTTCCCAGAGTCTAGGACATGGGTTAAATTAGAACAAATGACCCCAATTTTGAGACTGTTTTTTTCTGCTTCAAGCAGAAAAAACCCCAGCCATTTCCCGAAAGACACAAAAGCTTCTTACTTCCTTGGATATTATAAAAAACAAATAAAAACTCCAAACCCTAGAATTTACTGAGGGCAACATTAAAACAGCAAACAAGGAGAGGATAGCAAAATGTGATCTGTTTACTAGCTCACACATGCATCTAACTCTTGTCCCTGCAGAGTACTGATTCTACATTTTAAGAATTGAACTTGGCATGGATGTAAACCTATTTACTTAATTGTTCTTGTAAAATATTAACCTGAAGCAACTGTCATTCAAACCTTGGCAGACAGAGCAATAGAGAGGTCATTTGAAAAGGGATTTTTTTTCTAATTGTTAATCTTATCTAAATCTTAGTTGACCAAATCACTGGATGACACGGTTTTGGGTAATACCATGTGTGCTAGCTGCCAATACCTGTTACGTACGATGGGTGAAACTATCAATTGCTTAGCCAATTTCACAGCGGTACAGGTGGGTATGAAAAGACTTTCAGAAGACCTTGACTGCAGACAAAATCTTATCTCTTGGAAGTGAGGTCCTTTTTTTACTCATAGGAATGATTACAAAACTCTTCCCCATTCACTAAATAGCTGCCATATACCTACCAACCCCCAAACCATTTTGCTAATCATGTGGGGTTTTTTCATGGCTGTTTTTTTTTCCCTGGTCACGTTCCCCTCCGGAGCATGAATTCTTCAGTTATTGCAATTTAGTCAAAACATGTTTTTATAGATTTAATGCTTCCCAGTACAGGACACAATAGTTTCCAAAAAGAAAAGAATGCTGCTCTGAGAGGAATTAGTCCTCCTGTTGTAAAAATGATTATGAATGGTGGAGGTGAGTTTTCTGTGGTCTCTTAACTATTCATTTGTTCAAAGTATCTTCTACATAACTGTCTGTATCAGATCCTGAAAAAAGCTATTATTTTTCTTTGATAAATATATTAATTCCCAGTGAAACTCCCATTTCAAGAACAAGGTCTTCACATCATAAAGACCTATAGACTACAGTTATGCACAAGTGTCACGTGGGTCCACTTCACAGAGTGGTTTTTTTCAGCAGTTTAACTAAAAACTGTAGTGGAAACTTCCCATATTGTTGCAAGTGGGCACAATTATTGCCTGGAAACTTTCCTTTTTATGAAGACAGTGGCTATGAATTATACTTCAGTAAATAAACATTTACTTAAACAAATGGAAGAGCATGCATCTTAAGATGATCTGATAAACAATACATACGTTTACAGCACAGATACCTGCTGCAGATACATATTTTCACAGGAAAAGAACCATTACATTTTCTCTAGGACTGAACTAGCGTATCATGGAGCCCAGCTGCACTATAATAAGCAGTTATTCTGAAAGAAAAAAAACCCAAACAGCATTTCTTTTTATAATCCAGCAAGTTTTAAATGCTCCAGTGTAACAGTACAATGTTACTGTTCCCACTGCCTTCTAGACCTGGCTGCATAATCCTTCATTCCTGACACTATTGAACTTAGAACGATGAACATTGAACAATGATGAAAGAAAAAAAATTTACAAGCAGCAAATTTGCTCTAATACTGGGTGAATCATGTTTCTTTTTGTATATGCCTGTTCACTCAAGTGTTAAGTATTTTCTGAATTATAGAACACACAACCTAGCTTCATCCCTTCTGGAAAGACAGGTACTAAATCATTTATAGGTTGAGTCATCCACCAAGCCACTTACACAAACTAACCTGCTATCTTGAAGCTTTCAGCAGACTTTCAAATGAGCTCAAGGAATTACTTTAGATAAAACTCAGAAACACTGGGGAGCTGCAGAAGTACACTGAAAGAAGCTCTATTCTAAGGCGTATTTTCTTTGAACAGGAAAACAAAGTCAGGTATTAGTCAGCATGAGATGTACGTGGCTGAAAGTCCATGCTATAGTGGACTTGCATGTAAAGGAAATCAAAGCATAAAGCAAAATTGTATGGATTGTTTAGAAGGGTTTTCTAAGGAAAAATTGACTTAGGCAATCATCCTGAGCTTGTGTGTGTGCACATGGGTGTGCACTCTCCTAATACCCTTGAAGCTACCAGAGAATGATGACAACAAACTGCTGTGGGGGGTGGAGGTGGGGGTTCGGTCAATGTGCCAAGGGCACCGTTGCCATTCAGAGAGCCCGAGGCAGGCTGGAGGACTGACAGGATCCCTGTGAAGTTCAGCAGGAACCAATGCAGAGCCTGGCAGCCGGACCACAATAAACCCCTGCAGCACTACAGGGAGTGGCATCGCAAAGCTGTGGAAGACTCTCACGCCGCTGTGGTAAAGAATCACAGAAAATATGAATCTTGGGCAGGAAACTGATAGTCCAGGGCCTTCAAGTGAAGAGGAGGAGACAATATCTTCTTCCATCACCTAGCTCAGACTCAAAATTGGTGTGTTTCCAGTTTAGGAAGCAATTACAAACACTGACCAGAGTAGTGGTGTCAAGTGACATCTAAGTGCAAGTAACAAAGGTGAGTGTGGCCAGAAAACAGGACTACTTAAAAAGCCCAGAACGTAGAGCAGCAATTTTTCCATGTGAGTTGAATGTGGCTTTTTGTTTGTTTTAAAAACATATTTCATTGACAAAACCAAACCAATCTTGTTTTTCCCCTATTCTTTGAAACCTATGCAACGGTGGGGAAAACTTTTGTCAGTTCATGCATCACTGGAAAAAGTTAAATTTTATCTGCTCATTTGATCATAAATATAACTGCATCTTTGTTCTACTTCTAAATTCCTATGTTCACTAAGGAAACTAATACAGACCTACACAAGCTGGGAAAAAAAAAAAAGCATTTAAAGTCCTGTCTCAAACAGAAGACATGACATTTGAGGCCCAAAGGAAGGCTACAGATCTCACAATCTCCAGCTTAAGAACTGAACATCTGAAACCCTGTTTATAGTTGATTTCCCCTCCAGAGAGATGCAATTAGAAGTCAAAGAGGAACATTGCTAAACGTCCCTTAGAAGAAACTTTCTAGTAGAACATCCTCCTTACAACGAAATCAGAAAAACAAAGCAGGACAGAGCAACATCTAGAAGCAGTCATTGCCACCTAGAAGAAGAAACTGCAGGACAAATTATGGAGGTAAGTATTTATGCAACTCAAATGACAGAGAAGAAACATGAAAACATTTCCTGCTCCTTGTTTGGAGCAGAACTGTGACTGCTTTGTCCATTAGAAAAAGATTTACCGTTGAAAATAATGAAGCAAAATACTGCCTAAATCTGTGATAACAGACAAGAAAAGCACCTCAGATCTACACCATGATACCATCTTGGGACAGCGTCTGGCTCTGTGAAGTCAGCATAGCACCTTGGCGAGACACCAAACCTGGATATTTGTTTTATTGTTGATTTGCGTTATACATTATCTGATATAATAGACACAGAGCGCTGAAAAGCTGTGTTTAAAAAAAAATAAAATCAAACAGACTTTCTACACTCAGGAATAGTAGTACCCTGTTCTTTTAATCTCTTATCTTATTCAGAAAATATGGCTCATTTAATTATGAAAGTCTACATATGTCAAGAATAATATTACGCCAACACAGTAGTTGTTGCCATTTATGCACCCCTGAAAAGGTAAAAAAAAAAACCCAAACCAAATCCTTTAATTAAGTGGAGCTGCCTGCACTGGTTCAGAGATTTTGTCCTCTGAGGTGTATTTTTCTGTTGGAAATTCCACGTCTTATCTAAACTTACTAGCACACTAAAGACAAATATCCAAAATTCTGATTTCACACAAAGACACGCATATGGTTATATTTCTAAACTACTTGAAAATTGTAAAATTAATCTTAATAACTAATCATTTTACACCACATGTTCTTTATTGCATGTTAGTACTCAAACATTTTATATAACACTGCCTAATTATAACCCTGAAGAATGATTTGAAAAGCTCTTTCTCTTTTTTTGAGTGCTGCTATCCTTTAAATCGTATGGATTCTGTAGAAGGAAATAGGTCAGCAAGTGAGAACCAGTACCTGGCTCATACTTACCAGTCCACTTCAGGGCAATGGTCAGATCCAATTACCAGTCAGCATGAACTGTGCGGATGAGCAGCATGCAAGGCTGCAGCTGGGAACAGATAACCTGCTGGTGACTGTGGGAGCGGGCTCGCGAGTCCTGCGGGCTACCAAATCACAGAGCAGGAAAATGAAAGTCATTAGTCCCAGGTATGGTTGAGTCTCTGGGTGGGGAAAGGGAGAAAATAGCTTTTGGTATCAAAGACAAGCCCTCCTTTTTTTTTTCTTTTTTTAATTTTCTAAGGGAAATCAGCAAAAGCCACTTTCAGAAAAAGCAAGAGAGATATTTCTGTATTTTGGGACTGATTACTTACAGTGTAAGTACTTTTAGTACAGAATTCTCAGTATGAACAAATGTCTCTAATGCAGATGTTCAAGCACTGATAATGCGAATAGCATGCTGGGTAAACAGCTAATACCTAGAATAAGACAAAAAACTGACAAGTTGTAATTTTTAGGCCTGTACACGTGCTTAGTTTGCACACAATAATCGTGAATCATATAACGGCCTCCATGCAGCATCCCCACTCTTATTTTCCTCATAAGAGATATGCAATGTATATTGCTGTCACTGTACTGGAGCTATTAACAACTTGTTGCTGTGTATCTCAGTGGAAAGACACTAAATTAAAGACTTTGAGGCTACCTCTTTAAACTTACGTTGCTTTACATTCGCACTAACACTAGTGACCACAGACAAGCATCAATTTGTATGAATGTGATACTGCTCATATGAGACTGATAAAATCCAACACGCTACGCTATGTTTCTAATTTCTCTAATGCAATCTGATGTCCTTTCCTTACAGTCAGTGAGAGAAATGCATATCTTTAAGACATTTTATATATGTATTCTAATCAGCACTGTGCTCCTTGATTATCCTTGAAATACGTGTTTGTAAAATTCTGTAGGATGCTATTGTCATTACAGCCAGTGGAAACATGTAGGAAGAAGAAATGCAACCATCAGTCTCAAAACATGAATCCATTCCTCAGGCATCAAGATCACTAATTACTATGTCAAGAATCTAAGATCAGGGTAACTGACTATTGAGCAGATAGGAGAGGAACAAAACTTGCCATAATTCAGAAATGACATAAATAGTTAAAATAATACATAGTTTAATCTCTTCAAATAGGTTTGCATGATTTAAAACAAAGCCTAATCAGCAGAAAGCATCTTTTCATAATAATTCATGTTAAGGGTCATGAACTAATGAAACCGATAACTACAAGAAATCAGGCTCTAAGATTTCTAGACAATAGGTTGTCAGAGTGAGTGGGTAGCTTATGGAGCTACGTGATGCTACTGAAAGCGCATCCCTGAATTGTATGTGTTAGTCTTGCATTTGACAAAATTCCAGGAGCATTTTCTGGGCACATTGTTAATGACTTCCTCATGTAAGAATTATTTTTCATATTTTAAAAAAATATGTCCTACAAATTCACAAAAGCTAATTTTGACAGATTACTAGGTATTTTGATACTTTTTTTTTTTTTTTTTAATAAGGAAGAGCACAACTTCAGCATTATGAACCGGAGGAACAATACAAGTTTGTTGGGAAATCTATCTATGGTTATATCTACTTTCACAAGTAGTGAGCATAATATGCATAGATTTCTGTAGCAAGACATTTGGTACTGATGACCTGATGTCCACACTGTGAGTGTTTTAGGGATAGAAACTCTGGACTACCTCCAGTCTGGTCCTGTTAGCATTTGGATTGTATTAGGTATGCTGCTGGAAACTATCTTCTGGTTTATTTTTTATTTAAAAGAAATTTAGTTTGTATTACAAGACTGCTCCATAACATGAGCTGAAGTGCTAAGCAGAGATAACAGGAAAATTAATTTCAAGAGTGCATTAGAATACTAATGTGGATACACAGAGAACCAAAGGCCAGAAGAAATTCAGTCCCAGGCATTTAGTCAAAAAGTTCTGGATAGAAGTCTTCTCACTCCCTCCTCACCCACATATACCTTTCCCATAACGTATTTTAGCCTGTCAATGCAAATTTTCAATAATTTTTTTCAGCCTGGTTTCGTCTGCAAGTGTATGGCCAGTGTGTGTGTCTGTCTCCAAGCCCCTAAATAAGAATATATTTCCATCAAATTATATAAAAGGGTAGGGGGTCTTGAAAATACAAAAATCTTGTGCTTTTCATGAAAACAAGCAACTGAGAAACTCCTCCTGTTCCTGTGTGCCTCCCATGCCCTCCAGAAAAACTCGCTGGTGAGCTCAATGACAGTATTAGTTTCAAGAGCATCCCCACGTGAAAGAGCAGTAGGAAGCCGGGCTTGTTTTGTTGCAGACTGAGGGTTTCTCAGGAGGCATGGACGTAAGGGAAGCTGCGTACCAGGGTGCTGGGTAAGTGCATAGAGGGGTGGTGTGACTAAGGGGGTAAAGGCTGAGCCAGATGCATCTGTCTGCCAGGCTGGAGGATCCTGAGCTCATTTGCCCCAGGATTTTCTGAGGAGGTGGGGAAACAGGAGGCTGGATGGAAAAAGATACCCTAAAATGGAAGATACAAATTTTCTCTGCCTCTCTTTGATATCAGAATCTGGAATCTAGAGCAAGTCATCTCACATCAACTGCGCTAATTGCATTACTATTGTGCAGTAAAGTCTTGTGACGCAAGTACTAAAAAATAGTGTGGGTTTGGTTTTTTTGTTTTCTGATTTGTGTAAACTGTTCTTAGTATTCCTGACTTATCCTATCAGAAGTTTGATTATTAAATAATTAAAAAAACAAGGTATGATGTGTTACAGAATATTGATTTAGGGATGGAAAAGGATTTTAATCTTTGATATGAGAGAAAAAATATTCAAGAGTAAGACAAGAATATTAGAAACAGCTACTACTCACGTAATTATGGAATAAAACATTTAACCTTGTTTTCTTCTTTGAACAGAACTATAATAAAAGATGACTTTGTGACTACGAAAACAACAGTATGACTTTGAGATGTTCTTCTAATATTTCAGTAGAGATGAAAAGTCATATAGGTAATAAATTAAATACTAAATACATAAACCTACTATTTATTTAAAGATTAAACACCATTTGTGTTCCAAAAGGTTTTTCAATTGAAGTTTTCAGAACCCATGGAAACTTTTCAGAACCTTGTTTTTCCTTTCAATTTAGAAAGAAAACCAAGGACTTTAACACCTTTGCCACCAAAACCCTCATGCTTAGCAAACACATATGCAACAGGAATCAGTTACTTGTACCCTTCACATGAACACTGCTTTAACTACAGTGCCACCACCCTGACTGAACTTTCCACCATTCTTTGAAGTTCATTCCCTAGTAAGGCACCTAAATAGTCCACCTCATTTTCTACCTCACAACTGGCAGCCCCCAGCGCAGTCAGATCCCTGCAGATTGCTATGGACAGACTATAGAGCATAACACCAAAGTGAGATACTTTTGAGCCTTTTCTCAATTGTATATCATGCTTTTGAGAGGAGCTCAAGAAAGGCTCCAAGAGTTCTCCTCACATCACAGATCACTCACCCAAGTTGCTTTAAGGTGGTCCCTTTGTGCCCTTTGTGTAACTACACCTAAATGCACACAGATGAGTCCCAGCAGCCATTACCAGCTTCAGATTTGGGGAGATTTAAATTGTAGTGGGGTTCAACTTAGCTTTGTTTTTCCAAATTTTCAGAAGAGACAATGTAGCTGAAGTTGGGAAGGGCATAAAATACATCAAGGTAACACTGGCATTAACATTTTGTTGCCAGTAGAACTGACTTCAGTATATACTGCAAAGTGAATCTATCTCTGTGGGACAGATCTTTTTGGTTTGCAAACCACAAAGTTTATCTAGCCTGTAGCCTTAATTCCTATTTGCACACTAGTCACAGAAACTCTGACTGAATTCCAGGTGTCATGTCTAATTAGCAAGACTACTGCTCAGGAAAACACTTTTACTTAAAGGTGAGCAACTTTAATGAAGGCATCACCGAGAAACACAGAACCATACTACACCCTTCATTTTCCCAGTGCAATGGCACTTCTGGTATGGAAATATAGAACGCTAAAACACTTATCACTATGGAAATCCAAAATGCTAAAGCAATTACCATTTTTAGTGTGGTCAATGTCTTAAGCTTCCCGTCAATGTCTTAAGCTTCCCGTCAACTTCAAAGGGACCAAGCTTTCACCTGTTTTTATATTTACAGACATATTTTCAAAAGAAAAGTAGGAAAAGATATTAGGGGAGAGGAGCTTGAGGGCAGATCAACTCCTCACATTTTTCTCATCATCTTCCTACAGGTGCTTTCTCTCAAAAGTCTGACCTTATTTCTCTTAAATTTTTTTTTCCAGAATGATTTCTAAGAAATTTCTCACAAAAAATATTTGAATACCAGTGAGCAATTATCTTGATTTAAAAAAAAAAAAAAGTGTTCAATTAATGTTGACAGCTGTCCTCTTTTTTCCCCATGTGGCTTTTTTGTTTATTCCCCCTCCTTCTCCTTCCACAGCTTACAGGTAATTCCCCTTTTCCTCCATATCACCTGCTAATCTTCTCTGTTCTGCTTTCACTCAGTCCTTTCCCTTTCACCTTCTTATTCTTGTCCTCTCTGACCCACCTTAGAAACAACCTCCTATTTTATCTCTTCATAACATTCAAAAGTTGTTCTCCTCTCCACCCTGCATTGTTTGTGGTGAACTTTCAAATTCTGTAGTTCAACGTTAACAGATAGTTGCCTTCTGGTGATGGAACTGAATTGCTGCATCAACTCAGAATTAATCCAGATTTGCACAGGTTTAAATAGCTCACTTAATCCCATCAGTCTTTTGGAAGCCCAGGCAGCGCACTCAGCCAGATGTCAAATTGCAATGTGTTTGCAGGCAGGCAGGCAGGCAAGCAGGCAATCAAAACCAGGAAGCCCTGACCCAGATGGATCCTGAAAACTAGGACAGTTCTAGTTTAAATGAACTAAATCTATCTGCAACTGTCTAAAACACATTCCATTCATATTTTGGGCCTAAGCATATTCGAAAGTGTGTTGAAGTACGCTACCTCATTTCACTTCAGCCCTTAAAACAAAATCACTTGGGCAGCAATTGATTTTTAAAACAGAGTCAAGCTGGTCTGAGACCCAACACATCATGCTCATCNTAAAGTAAAGATTAGACCCCTCTAACGTCGCTGAGTTGTTCTTCAAGCTGTACTGAATTTCGGAACTAAAAGGCAAACAGAAGCTCAATTTTGTTAGTTCTGTAGAGAAGCTTCTTCATTTAGTATTTTGAACATTAGGCAATAATTTACTTACCGTGAACTATTATACTTACCGTATAGATTTAAAAAAATACAAAATCAGCAGTATCGCAAGTTGGTCATCTCCCTTGTAACACATGCTGCAAACCCAGAGGTCTTTGGGTTTATGAGATCAGTTTGCTGCTTCTAGGATGTTTCACCAGGATCAACTGCAAAACTGCTAACCTTCCATCTATAAGATTATTTTTAATGAATGCATTAACCACTTTATGCAGAAATACATCTACCTGTATAATCAGTTAACATGAACAGATGAAAAGTTGATAAAGGATGCAGTGTTAAACAAAAGTACAATAATATTTTGACATTCATTACATTACTGCTTAACTGATATAAATATAAAACTCCCTTTTAAAATAGAAATGTCTTTGAGAAATCACAAGAATAAAGAGCCTTTAAAACATTTTATGAAGCACTGTATTTCAGTCTACATAGAATATTATATAGACACCTAGAAGGGAAAAATGTTATTTAAAAAACCCAAAGCAGAACAAATTTTTTATCAGATAAACTAACCAGTTTTTACACAAATATTTTAGGTTTTTAAGAAAAAATAAATATTTACTTTTCTGAAAATATCAACTTTCACTTTGATTCTACATTTATGAACCGTATAAACATAGAAAGAAATATTTAATATTAGTATGCTCATTGTCAAAGAAAAAACATATGAAAAACGCTATGCAGTATTGACTAGGATTACCACTTGGAATCCCTAGTGTGTATACTCCATAATTGTAGTCCAAAAAACCAAAATAAAATTAAAAAATCAAATCTGTAGAGTAGGTGATGAACAGTTACTTTGCTGACTCATTCCAGATGTATATACAAGTACCAATGAAGTGAGCGCTCACGATTGAAGGCAGCTGTGATGGAGGTGAGGGGAATGGACCAAAAACCCTTTTAGAGGCTTCTCTTCGCTCAACCTGCTGCAACCTGCTGCTACAGGACAACTAGGCCATCAGGCCCAGTCAGCATGGCTTTATGAAAGGCAGGTCCTGCCTGACCAACCTGATCTTCTTCTATGCCAAGGTGACCTGCTTAGTGGGTGAGGGAAAGGCTGTGGATGTTGTCTACCTGCACTTTAGTAAAGCCTTTGACACCATTTCCCACAGCATTCTCCTGGAGAAACTGGCTGCTCATGGCTTGGATGTGCATGCTCTTCGCTGGGTAAAAAACTGGCTGGATGGCTGGACCCAAAGAGTTGTGGTGAATGGAGTTAAATCCAGTTGGTGGCTGGTCATAAGTGGTCCCCAGGGCTCAGCTGGGGCCAGTTCTGTTTAGTATCTTTATCAATGATCTGGATGAGGGGATCGAGTGCATCCTCAGTAAGTTTGCAGACAACACCATGTTGGGCCAGAGCGTTGATGTGCTTGAGGGTAGGAAGGCTTTACAGAGGAATCTGGACAGGCTGGATCAATGGGCCGAGGCCAACTGTATGAGGTTCAACAAGGCCAAGTGCCAAGTCCTGCACTTGGGTCACAACAACCCCATGCAATGCTACAGGCTTGGGGAAGAGCAGCTGAAAAGCTGCCCGGCAGAAAAGGACCTGGGGGTGCTGGTCAACAGCTGGCTGAACATAAGCCGGCAGTGTGCCCAGGTGGCCAAGAAGGCCAACAGCATCCTGGCTTGTATCAGAAATAGTGTGGCCAGCAGGAGTAGGGAAGTGATTGTGCCCCTGTAGTCAGCACTGGTGATGCCGCACCTCCAATATCGTGTTCAGTTTTGGGCCCCTCACCACAAGGAAGATACTGAGGTGCTGGAGCATGTCCAAAAGAAGGGCAACGAAGCTGGTGAAGGGTCTAGAGCACAAGTCCTATGAGGAGCGGCCGAGGGAACTGGGGGTGTTTTGTCTGGAGAAGAGGAGGCTGAGGGGAGACCTTATTGCCCTCTACAACTACCTGAAAGGAGGCTGTAGTAACAAGTGATAGGACAAGAGGAAATGGCCTCAAGTTGCACCAGGGGAGGTTTAGATTGGATATTAGGAAAAATTTCTTCACTGAAAGAGTTGTCAAGCATTGGAACAGGCTGCCCAGGGAAGTGGTTGAGTCACCATCCCTGGAGGTATTTAAAAGACGTGTAGACATGGTGCTTAGGGACATGGTTTAGTGACTTGGCAGTGTTAGGTTAATGGTTGGACTCGATGATCTTAAAGGTCCTTTCCAGCCTAAATGATTCTATAAATCACTGCCTGCTGTCAGTCAAAGACTGCAAGTACCACACCATATGGGTTAACAGAATTAGTTCTGAAATCTTCCAGCAGATGTCCTCACAAGGCAGTCGTGTCAGGGAGGTTAGAGACGTCACCATTTAAAAAAGACTAGATGGAAAGGAATTTATAAGGGTGATATAAATATCTAGACAGACAAATTCAAAGTATTTAACTTATTCTCAAGTGCCAAACTTAAAAATGTAAACATGTTAAAAAAATAAGGCTGTGATCTTAAAAACTAAAAAAAAAAAAAAAGCCAACCAAACCCAAAGCCAAAAAACCCAAAACTAAAAAAAGCACATCTGTTTTAAGTAGCACATCTTTTTCAATTTTGTTAAGTAATTCTTATACCTCAGTTGTAAACAAAACAAGAGGTTAAAAAAAATTATCATGAAAAGCATGAGCACAAGTTTCACATGGAAAACAGCATAAAGACTCTAATCCTGTCCTTCTCCCTTCTGTTTCATGTTAAAACTGACACTAATTTCATTGTGTGCACAGAGCTGATGTGCAGCTTTCTGCACTACTCCCTAGTGGCAGTGACATACAAATGTTGTCACGAAGTTGGTATTCTTGAAAGCATAAAATCCCTCGGGTATTTCAGGAAGACTTAAAAAGAACAATTTCCTTAAAATAGTGATCCTCATCATTACTGCTACAAGTGGGAAGTTTTGATACCACATTAAAAATATTTGACTTGTCCTTCTATGTAGTGAGTAATGCATCCACAGTTAACTACCCACAGACACCTATGAGATAATGATTCAGTCAAGTACGGATCCGCAAACTCAAAGCTGGGATTCTTTACCCAGGCCTACGAGACCAGTATCTCCAGCCCTCAATCCATTACCTGCTTTAATGCAGATGTTCATGGCTTCATACATGAGAAGCCACATCAGGAAAAGATGAAATCAAGATGATGAGCATCACTGACTCTTCTTCAAGAGTGGACACAGCAATAGGTGTCAATACTTGGGGCTTATTGGGAGACCAGGCAACTGGGACATGTCAGTCACTACAGTTTGGCTGGTGGAAAGAACCCGAAACTGTCCCATCTTCAGGAAAATGCTGGGAGGGTGGCTCCAATAGCTGGGACAGACTTGTCTGCCAGAGGTTCTTTGGTGGACCCGCTACAGCACTTATAGAGAGAAAGTGTTGCTATGTTCTACATGCTGAATTAGGTCAAAGCTAGCATCATCAATTATAGAAACAGATTGCTTATGAAATCTTAGAGGAGTAGGGTATTTGTCAGTATCTTGTCTGAAGCTTCTGTAGCATGGGTGACTGATTTTGTGCAGGCTGATTGTCTTCAATTTCAACAATGAAAGTAAAAACAAAAAAGATTTTTAGCTTGGTGTCAAGTGAATGACCATGGTGAACAACACAGAACTGTTACATTTCTTAACTGGTGAACACTTTTGTTCCATAGAAGCATCAGACAAAGCACACTTAGCACTTAGTTTGTCCTGAGAAAAGAAGAATCCAGGTTCCACATCCTGAAAAGCATGGTAAATACAGTATTAAAGCTATTAAACTTTCTCAGCTTAACTAAGGTTCTCTTCAGCTATCACAAAAAATAATTATAAAAATCTCTTTAACCTTTTTGTTGTGCTTCACTTAAACAAAAAAAAAAGCACAGAAGAATTCTATGAAATCAAGATTTCAATTTAAAATATTAAAGGACAAATACAAAGGAAGGATGATGGCTGGAGGCAGCTACAGTCTATCGTTAACCATTTAAGGTTACTTCACTAAGCTGTCTGTCTTTGTCTTGAATCTTAAGCCCCTCACCCTTTAGCCATGTGATAAGGAACACAGAATTACAGTCCAAGCAGAGGCTAACTCTACTGTTTCCAAATAAAAACTTCTTGTGAGAACAAATACACATCTCAAACAAAACCATAAGAGATGCTGAAGCAATTTTAATTGTAACCAGCTCTTCCTCCATAGCTCTGGTTTCATTATGTAAATATATTCCAGTCAAATCTTTACAAACTCTGTCAACAAATCATGATTTCCCCCTCTTTCCCCAGGAAAACTGTGCAAGGATAACTGTACACATGTCCAAGAAATAGAGGATGTCATTTTATTGGAGGTCCACAGGTAATTGTATCACATTAGGGAGTGGAAGAATCTCGTGGTATGGCACAACACAATACCTCATTCTAAACACTTAAACAGAAGGTTAAATGATATGCAACATGATCAAATCAGTAATTCTCCATCTTCTAGGCACCACTGATTAATTTAAAATAAACTTTAATGAATTGAAAAAATAATATCGTCCATTAATTTGTTTGTTGCACTGTCTTTAAATGAAACAGCACTTTGAAAGTCACGAATAAAAAAGCAGCACTTTCTCTTAATACCAACACCACTGTAACACATACTGTAGCGTGGCATGCAAATCCATATCTGCAATCTTTTTTTTTTTGTATTAACAAATGGAATGGTAATTTTCTATCTCAAATATTAGTAGCATAACATGTAAGTGCAGATCATTCTGGCCACAAGTGTGGTAAGCCTTAACAAGTGTGTATTACAAGAGCATAGAACACAGAGCATGACACTTACATCCAAGAATCTCTCTCTTTTCTACTGTACATGGTGTTTGTTACAGGCTGAATTCCAACTTGCTGTACCCAAGCTTCAGGAAACAAGATCATTGACCGTTTCTGGTTTTGCTTAAAAATAAAACGCAGTCACCATCAAAGCACAACCATTAACAACCTGGTCAAAAAAATGCCATAGCTCCATTGAAAAAATAACTTGTCTTTTTAGTTGACTCCATTATGCGATAAAGTTTCCATTATAGGCATGTTACGAAGTCTTACAGTGGTACTGCAGTGTCATTCCTGTTAAGTAGAGCTTTGTATAGACACCAAGAAATGGTGCAATGTTCAAAAAAGCTGTTCAAACTGAGCTAAGCTTCACAAGACCACGTACTGAGTCTTCATGCAATGAATCCTGGCTGGCTAGACTCAGGACGTGCATTGTATGGCTGTGTGTAATAGGACTTCCACTTGGCAGCATCCCAGGGGGTGATGGAGCTTCTTCAGGAGTGAGAAACTGATGACCTTCGTGTTCCTCTTTTAATGGTATCATGTCTGTCAAACCTGCATCTGATGTGAGATTTGGCATAGAAGATGGTGGTGTTGGTTGCCCTAGAGTTAGAGTTGCACAAGGCCCACTGATAGTAGTCTTTCCTGGTAAAGGTAGCTCTTCACTAGTTATGCTTGGCTCACTCTGTAGTAGGGGAGTGGCAGCGGCCTGCAAAACGAATTTAGTGCTCTGAATGCACTGATCTTGGTCACACTGTAGAATGGAAGGGTGTCAAAATCATATAAGGCAAACAAAACAAAGGGAAAAAAAGGGAGAATGTGGACAAAAAGGTATGGAAAAGAATGGGATGTGAAGAGAAAAAAGAAAGCCATTAGTATCATTCCATGGTTAGCCACCCAAAAATCCCATTGCATGCTGCCCAGGGAAAAAAAAAAACAAAAAAAGAAAAAAAAAAGCATGCATAACTGAGCCAGTGCTTTGGATTACCATCAAAGTAAATTATGATAAATATTTACAGTGTTCACTTAAGGATTTTGGTAACCTCTAAAATAGTGTTTTGTGAGTACTGTAATTCAAATGCTTTGCTTATTCTTGTTCGAAGCCATTTGGAAAGCCTAGTTGCATAGTCCATGTGTAACTAACTGCATCGGGTATCTCAAAACCTCCCCGATTCCAGGTGAGGTGAATCACTTCCACACTACTCATTTTACCCTAGAGTAGCTAGCAGTTCATAGAGGCCCAAAGGCATAATCCAAGCATTTTTCCAAGTTCAAAAACACTAGGCAAGTGCCTTTTTTTTAATTGGTCTTCACATGTCGGAATTAAGGTGCTACAGAAGTTTTCCAGACGAATTCCTTTGATGCAGGAGGTTTTATAAAGATATAGCTGGCAATACAGCCTCTATGAGCAAAAATTCCCCCCCCTCCTAATTTAATACATTATATATGCACTCTAGAGAATACACTACACTATACACAATACTCTAGAGAATGTGTAGAAATTAGGCAGCACTGCAGATGCACTAATTTGATATTAACTTTCCTGATTTTTAGGCTGTTTCTTGATTAATTTAATCTTGACACAATGTGAAGAATCAAGGTATAAACCACAAATTTTCTGGCAAGCACTTTCACAACAACAAGCCAAATTCAGCATTATATAAATCCAGTTAAGCTCAGTGAGTATTACCAGGAATGCTTTTGGCTCTACATCATTCCTAAGAACTGTTTATACAAAATTATCATTCATTCCTTGAGATGACAAGATGACAGGTAGGTGTTTCAATAATGTCCAGCTAGCTAAGTGGGTAGTAGACCTACTGCCAAATTAAGTTTCTTTAATACAAACTGCCATGACTTTTGAGAGCTTCCAAGGACAATATTTAATTCATAGCCTGATCAGTTATAACGTCCGCAGATTTTCAAAATCCTGTTAGATTCATTTGCCATACTACTGTTCTGCCATGCAAGAGAAACACCACAGTCAATGACTAGAACTGTAACTCCAATGCAGTGAAGAAAATTTGGAAGCAAGCAAGCAGAATAAAAAGAAAATATATCCAGAGGTAAGACATGCTTATTCACTGTTGTTGTTTCAAGGATTCTGTTAAAGCAATATGTTCTGCTTTACAACTGACTTCTTCAATCTATATCAAATTACTGAAAGACATTACAAATCCAACATCTGTTCAAGATATTCCCAATCATAACCATTGCTACTAACATTACAGCAATTCCCTAAAACGTCCGTTCGAGTTTAATGAGCCACCATGATATACTCTACACAAACTCATGGAAAGACTTTTGTTTCCTTTACTGTATGATGAAAACCATCACTATGAATGCTTCCTCTGATATTTTCAGGTCCTTCAATTCCACCACTGAATAGCTTAATGATGGATGCACACACATTACATTCAGAAAGTGTGCAAGCAGACTACTTGGTCACAGTAAATAGGTAGTATTTTAAATTTGTCTAAGTGGTTTAGGACTCCCAGACCAGCTACTTTTTGACAGGCAGAAGTCTGATCCTTACTTGGTTACATATTTTCCAACACTAATGCTTTCAGAAAGATAAATGCACTGACTTCCTATTACATTGAGTTCATATATGTTGCAGGCAATTTTTTCCCCCACAAAATGATGAACAGCCCCAGCCAAACAATTGAAGTGGTCCCATATCATTTCACAGGGATTACTCACAGGCTTAAAGCCAAAACCTTGCAGAAGTACCTTACTAAGAAGAAAAATGTCAGCATCTTTTAAAGTCAAGCTTCCAGTTAGTAATTCAGTGTGAATAACTCATTCTTGATTAATATACTGTTATTCACGGCTGCTTATTTCAATTAAACTATAGCCCTTCAACCAACCTTACTATGCAGGCCTTAAAGCTCTGTTAACTGAATTTTCAAACTTCAAAAAGACCAACAAAATCCATCTTCTCTGAAAAGCAGTAGCCAAAGAGCATGTTAAACAACAAAGGAATGCCTATAACCACTGGGGTATGTTGAAAACAAATAATGTTAGCAGCTGACTTATGCTTTAGTGAAGCTTCAGCACTGATCTTCAAAAGGAAATCACTAATGTGTTCCAGGCAATACAAGTACACAGTTTTAAATTAGCTGAAGGTAATTTACTTGAACTCATTGTATAGTCTGAACTAATTTTCTTCTTGCCGAACTCTAGTGCATTTCAGCTGAATCAATATCCAAAAGATAAAGTAGCCTCATAAAGCTCCATTAAACAGAGTGCTATAAAACTTTTTTAGGTGCTGTGTATGTCTCCTCTTCATTTTCCATGCACTTGTCACTTCCCTAAAGCCTCTTGTCTTATTCAGATACATTTCAGGTTTTCCTTTTTTTGTCATATTTACCAGTGATCAACATGAAATTTCTTAGGAAAATACAGGCTGTAAACAGCTTTCAAAAGTGACTAGAGTGGGGTTTATACTAGAAAAGGTAGATGTGTTCAATGAAGCTCTCAGAAACAACTGATAAAAACAACATATACACTATACAGGTAGACTATTCTTGAGTCTAAACAGCCAACACAAAACTAAACAAGGAAATCAGATTTGTTTATAGGGCTGGCATGGTGGTTTTTCCTTGATTCCATATTTCACTCTTAACTAAATGAAATTTAGGGCCAGAAGTCTTAACAGCTATTCATCACATGAATTACTTAACGCCAGCATTTCAAATAGAATAAAAAAGCCTATGATTGTAACAAAAAGGAAGCCAAGCACTGAAATCTAAATAGCTAAAAATCTACTGTAGAAGTTATTCCACCAGTACCTTCTTACATCAGATCTACTGATTTTATTTTCCACTTACAATTTCCACTATTTCAGAGGAACAGTGGATTCTGAAGGTAAGACAAGTTTAATAAGTTCTACAAGTACAGAAGTTCAATTATATACGTGCATAGAAATTTTTAGCAATCTCTATTTATTTTCACAACAAAAGGCACAAATTAAAGCAAATTAGACAAAACCTAAAATTCTGCATTTATTTCACAAATAATAAATACAAACAACTAAGGAAACAATATTTTTGATTTTTTTTTCTGAAGAAAATCTGATTTTTTTCTAAGCTAC
>WAAD01016751.1:8086-100555 GCA_013389945.1 Fregata magnificens
AGGTAGCAAAAGCTTGGAATATTTTTTGTTGCATTTACCAGAAGAACAATTTTTTTTCCTGATAAATTCTGTTGACATTGAAATTGGAGAGTCCCTTGACTTTGTTCTGCACCACTGCAGAAGGCTGCCATAGTAATATATGAGTGAACTTGTGTTAATCAATATAATTTTCAGTGCATCCAAATCCTAGAACGGGTCTGAGTGAACAAGAGCTAGCTTCTAAAAATACAATAAAGAGAGTAAATGAAATAGCGGGGTTGTGCATTCAGACTCAAGCTAAATAGTAACTGAGTATCAAATTCAATAATTTCTAATTCTAATATCTAAGCTGGTGGTCTGAAGTGGAAGACTAATGTATTTGTGGCATCCTTCTAGATTGTTTTACAATTTGTTATTGTGAAATAGCACAGTATGTACCACCAAGGTGCCTGTGTGCAAGTAATAGAAAATGATTCTTGGTTTTATCTAGATGTAGTCAATTAGAAATAAGAGCTTTAGGCTTGCCTCTATAAGCATACTAGTATCTTAAAAGATGGCATGGCTATCGGAACAATTTTTACTCTCATTAGTCTGAAACTGATTTGTTTTATATTCATGTCATTTAACCCTTACTTTGTCAACCTAAAAGATGATTTCTGCAAGCCAACACTGAGAAGCAGGTAGAGATAATTCATATCCCACTGCAGTACGACTGCCTTTCAAATACCTGCTCTGTGGCTAGTCTTCTCCAGGGCTGCTGTTATGATGTGGTTCATCAGCACTAAAGTTACTGTCTCTTAAGAATTCAGTTTCTAATACAAACGTACCGATGTAGGCGAATTCAGCCTCCTGACTGCCTCATTTAAAAATAATATATGTATCATTTTTAGAAATGTTACTGCATATATCTAATATTTTAAAATTGAATTTTAATAAGTTGTGCAGACCCTGGAGGTAATTAAAAGTATAGGACTTAAAAAGAGAATATACTATTGCCTCCTGGTGGTTGAATTACATTAGCACAGGTGCCAAGTACTAACCACCAACCAAAAGAAACAATTTTGAAAAAAAAATTGAAAAAATAATTTTTAGTGAAGATGGCATAGTTCTTAAACTACACTATCTTCCTTTTAGAAACAGTTCTCCCATCAATCTATGGGAACAAATCAGGGGTGTTTGATACTACCAGTGCTGCTGGTGCTTTTCCATTGCATCCCTGCTTAACTAATTGGCAGATCAGCTTTTGCTTTTTGTGTAGCAGCTGCTAGACCTTTTCACACTTGGAGACCTCTCCCATAAGTTTCAGTGTTGTGTTTTAACCACAGTAAAGGTTTTTTTTTTTTGATTGCAAGACTACTGGAGCTGCTGTAAAAAACAAAATAAAACAAAAATGTGAGCTCATAGTCTGGAGGAGATTTAGGAATTGTTTGGGTCCCTAAATTCTTAAGTGGTGCCTTGGCACACTTCTGCCAAAGGTGGGTGGTGGAAAATGTCATCTGTGCTTTTTGTTTCATACTGGGAATAGATTCTGAATGGTGAATTCATTGACAGATAATTATAGCCACATCAGGTTATCCTCTTTTTAGTATAACTCATCATCTCGCAGTTAACACTGCAAATGACTTGTTCAAGTGTTTCTCCGTATTTCCTCACATTTCTTTTANAGCTGTTTCTATTGGGGTTTTCCCCTTTTTTTTTTTGGGGGGGGGGGGGCGTTTTTTCCCTCTAGGATCTTATAGTTGATCAGACAATAGAGAAAGTTTCTTTCTGCGCACCAGACAGGAACTTTGACCGGGCATTTTCATACATCTGTCGAGATGGCACAACGAGACGCTGGATATGCCACTGCTTTATGGCTGTAAAGGACACGGTAAGTTTAATATGATGTGTGTCCAACTCTTCCAGCTTCTAGCTGGAAGTTATGCTTGGAAAAATTAACTACCTAGAATACTGCAATATATTTAGACTTCAGCTAAAATATTACTTAGTCCTTGAAAATTATTTTAGTTCTAATTCTTTATATCTGAATTATCTGCCGTCCCTCTGTGGTGTCGTCTTGTGGAGAGAAACGGTGCCCAGCATGTGTATAAAAGGAATGCAGTCAGCCTCAGATATCTCTAGCAGAAGGGAACTACTCTTCTAAAAATAGACAGAAGATATTCTCATCTGAAAATGTATACAGCCAAAAACTGAAACAGCAATGACAGTTTTTCCAGGATAAAATCATAGTGAGTAAATACAGACTGGTTATGAATGCAGCCTCTTGTATGCGAATGTTATCTTGAATGAAAAGTCATCCGAATGTTAAGGGATAGAGCTAAACTGAATTCAGTTAGCATCCCATTTGCTTCTAAGTGATAGAGTCTCTTGCTGTGTAGACTTAAGTTATTTAACTCCCTGATCTGGCCTTTTCTACTTTCTGCTTTTTGTTGAATCCTGCCTATATTATTTATACAAAGCGCTTGAAACCTCATGCAAATTAATTGCATGAACTCCACATAACTGCATGTTCAGAGCAATTGTACTTGACAATTTATCATTTTTCTTTAAAGAGAAACGATGAAGTTAGAAATTCCCAATTAAACTTATGTAGAGCTGGAGCATTTCTGTTTTCCTCTGTGAATAACAGGTCAATTCACTTACTGACTGTAAAAGATAAGTTGAGCTACTGGTAGTAATAGTGCCCCTGACTCAACTGTAGCCACTGTGTTAGCTGGATTGCTGGACTTCCTCTGACTTGAATTTCCTTTCCTTATTGCAGTTATTGGATAGTGGATCCTTTTTGACCTCACTGGTTAATAATGGAAGTGCTTTTCAGAAGGCACTCTTAATACTAACTTGTGCATTGGTCAGGGCCATTAAGAGGTGTAAGTAGTCACCATTGTACTTTTAATTTTCACATCTGCACGCAACGATAGTGTCTCCCTGAGCCCTCAGTAAACTTTCTCCGTCTGAGAAGAGCACTTATCTGTCCTTCAGGACTTACGCCTGCTTAAGATGGCTTCACAAGGATTTCGTTGTGCACAAATGTATCCAGAGGCAAGGGATCAGTGCAGGCACGTTATCATACTAGCATCTTAGTAGCAGTTGAACTAAACAGATTATCTGACAATCTCTTTAATTTCTGGGTGGCCTTCTTGAATACTGCTTGTGCATTAGTAGTTGGGAGTCTTTATATACCAGGTTTAATTTTAGAGCCATACAAAAGGTGGCCAATTACAGTAGTTCTCTTTAATGCCTTAATTAGATTCCTCTTGTAAAGGCAGGTTATCACTTTGTAATGCTTGAAGCACATGTATGTTTCTGTTCCAGTTACTGTATGATGCAATGTTGTCTTGTACAGGGGGAAAGGTTGAGTCATGCCGTGGGCTGTGCATTTGCAGCATGCCTGGAGCGAAAGCAGAAGCGAGAGAAGGAGTGTGGAGTGACTGCCACCTTTGATGCCAGCAGAACCACATTCACTAGAGAGGGGTCATTCAGGGTCACTACAGCTACTGAACAAGCAGAGAGAGAGGAAATTATGAGACAGATGCCGGATGCTAAAGGTATGGGCTGCAACTTAAACAATCATCCATAGCAAGCAAAACCAGCACTGAGGTGAACTGGAGCCTGTGCAAGGATTGAGGCTTAACATCCTTGCAGCATTCCCTCTCTTGAACCTTATTATGTACAAATCATATTCCCATATGCTTGTCACTTCACAAGATGAAAAATGCTTCCAGATTCACTTGTAGTGCATTTTCCCACACCTCCTCTAGAAAAAGTACAAGTGGCTTCATATGTGAAAGCTGCTCCTGCTTTGTTTTGTCAGCCTGCTTTATGGCAGAGAACACCGTAGGTACCATACTAAAAGGCCTTATTAGAAAAATGTTATAAAAATATAACAAGTTTGCCAGACATGAAGTAATCCTTTTTGTAGTCTAAAGCTTATGGTAAATGAACAGAAGATTATGTGCATTTGTCTTAGAAAATAATGTATTTTTATTTTTAAGGCAGGTTACAAAGTGTATGTGTAGAGTTATAATGCATGAGGGAAGAACAGATCGATCACAGTGTGCTTTCTAAAAAAACCAAACCAACAGCCCCCTCCTCATAAAACACATAACTGTTGCACTGTTAATTACATTCAAAACTAGTAATGAACTGATTTGAGAGGAGTTAGTTTTTACTTCTTAGCCATTTAAAACACCATTTAAAGTGTTCCTAAATTCAAGTGAAAGTAGAACTTCTTACTCAAGTTTTATTACAAGTAGTGGAGTTTTACAGCTAACAAAAATAAGTATTATAAATATTGTTCATAGTCCTCTTTACAGTGGAGTTGAACCTTTGTTTCGGAGGGTTCCACAGCAAGTTTTATGCTGCCACTCGATTGCAAAACTTTAATCTTCATTTTCATCATCCGTCTGCTTGTTCCCATATGTTAGTTTTCGAATGTGCTCAATGAAGCTTAAACACAAGGCCTTTGTTACTTGAGGGCATGAGTCAAAGTCTTGACTCAATGAAGGTGTGTGAAATCCTTTCCAAGAAAGACTGATTAGAAAAGTTTCACTTGAATGAGCAGCTGCAACTCATGGGTACTGAAGCTTGCAAGACAACATAATTAGTTCCTCCTACCATTCCAGCTCCTCAGAAATCTCTAGTGTGACTACTCTCTTTACCAGCCTTCTAGTTATTCTGTTGATGTGTCAACAAAAAAAGTCATTGTTTTTCCTAAAATGTTTGGAAAGCAATATAGGTAAAATAAGAGTTCACACCAGGATAGTGAGATTTCCCCTTCTGCTGTGTTGATGAGCTGCGTTTATTGCCCCCAAAGCCAAGTCACTTATGACATAAGTGAGAGAGAGAGTCTTCCTAGAGATGGAGAAATCCCCATTGCTATTCTAATCATAAGTGTCATGATTTAAACTAGGCTTAATCCTACATTTCTACCGTTAGGCCCGGTTGACAGAAGCATTGTGGTGCTATGCAAAACCCTGCAAAATGAAGCAGCTGGCTTTAACTTGGAGGAGCTTCCAGTGCAACTAACTAGTGACTGGGTGCTAACATTACAGCTGAAGTCAGTTAAAGAAGTGACACAGGAACTCACTGTAAATGTGCCTGGTGTTAGCAAGGCCTGTCAGCTCGGAGGCTGGATCTACCTTGCAGCACACTTCCATCTATCTGTAATTTATTTCCTGGAGGAGCTGGGGAGCTGCAGCCTGAGCACTGAATGCAGCCTAACCTGTTATGTGCTGCTGCTGCCTTTGGCCTGCTGAAGCTTGTGCAGTGTGTTTGGCTACTGCTGCTGATTCTGTAGGGCTAGGAGCGTGGCTTTTAAAAGAAGGTCCTAGAGCTTGGTTCTGTTCCCTGCCGCTGCTGAGCTATGCTACCCTAAGTCACTTAATACAGTTTGTAGTAATATTTTGGCCGTAGTTTCGTGTGAGGCAAAGTAAGGGTCTCAAACATGCAATACACTTTTCAGTCTTAATCATAAATGAATTGCAAGTATTTCTAGAGCTGGGATCTCAGGATAGCTAGAAAGAATACATATATAAGGCCATCATTTCTATGAAGTGGCTAGCCTTAGTAAGCTTTTGCTTTAGAGACTGGATGTATGTAAAGTGACATGGTGAAGACAATGAAGGTATACAAAAATTATTTTTCTGCTATGGTATTAGAAACTCATTTGGAAGAGTACTAGTTAGGCAAATTCCTGCAATTTCTCTTTCAAAACAAATGGGAGTAGGGGCAGGCAGTTGAACACTACTTTGCTTTACTCTTCTAACCTCACCCTATTTCCTCCAGCAGTTGAAACAGAAGTGAAAACAGTAGCACCAGGTGCTGCACCAAACAATACTGCCCCCTCTTCTGGCTCACCAACCTCTCCTACTGCTGAAGTTGCTGCCTCTCTGGATAAAGAAATGAGCAATCCCCACGCTATTCCACGGAGGCATGCCCCTATAGAACAGCTTGCCAGGCAAGGGTCTTTCAGGGGCTTCCCTGCCCTTAGCCAAAAGATGTCTCCTTTTAAACGTCAGTTGTCTTTGCGAATAAATGAGCTGCCTTCAACAGTGCAAAGGAAGACCGATTTCCCCATGAAAAACTCAGGTAAAACCAAATGGTTCCAGTGAAACATTACCTTCAATTGTCTCTTCCTCCTTTCCTTCTCTGTGGCTTCAAATAACTCCTTATTTTCTAGTAAATCCTTCTTCCTGCCTCATGTGGATCATTTATCATGAAAAAACATCACCATGTCAGAAAACTTCTGCTTTGGGAATAGGCAAGAATTTGAAATGCAATATTCACATGCAGAAAACAAACAGTTCTAATCACTATCTGAAATATTGGAGCACAGGTTGAAGTGCTCCAGGAATGGGTGTTGGTGAGTTAGTAGGTGCTGGTTCTTCCCTCTGAGTCATGGAACCAGTTCCTCCACTTAATGCCAGGGCATCTTGAGAGACAAATCCCTTCAAGGCCTTAACCACTTGTCATGGGATCATGTGATGCTTTTCTGCAGTCTGTCCTTTTGCCTGTCTGAATTCTAATTTTTGAGAACAATGAAATGGCTTTTTATCTTGCATTAAAAGAAACTTTACTGTTTAGGTGGTACAGCTGGCTGTATCAGTAATGCATGGTACAGTTTTCACATGATGGTAGTGGGGTTTTCTAGAGTCATCCCAACATAAACACCTGGGGTGCTCAGTACCGTGCATAGTGTCCTAGAATCCCCTTAGCCAGGTTATCCTGCAGGCCAGCTGTACTCTCACTTGGCAACAGAGCTAGTTTTAGGGTTCTAAGCTTTAAAGTAAAAATTACTGTGGCAAAGGTAAAACCAACAAAAATACCTAGTCTGACTTCTCTTATAATCCTTATTTGGTGACCTGTGTTTTAAGACCAGCACTGAGTTTATCGGTTTTACAGTAATAGTGCACTGCTCACTAGTGATACTGAGCACACTACAACCTGAGGTTTTCATGATTCAGAACACTTCTGATGCATGTTCCCATGTATGCCACTGCTGCTTACTGTCACACCACATGCACTGTATTGGAATATCCCTCAAAGAATCAATTTTTGGGCATGCCTCCCCCTGAATTTTAGATATGGTGCATGTTGTGTCCAGACATCTTCTGGTTTTTATACTCTTTGTGCTTAATTATGCCTGCTCATGTCAATTCTGTGCCATGAAGGACTGATGATCAGTACTTTTCAAAAGCAGTGCAATTAGTAATAATGAGAACATCTGGGAAGTTGGCAGTTCTACTCCAGATGTTACTTTATCCATATTATGCTGATACTTGGTTTAAAACTGAGTGTCTGTTTTGTTTCGGCATTCAGCTTTTGCTTTTTATAATTCTACTACAGGAGCTAGGGATTTCAGCTACCGCTGAACTGGAGCAATCAACATTCTAACTCTAGACTTAACTTGCCACTGTGCATTGCTGTCAGCATGTTTAAACTTCATCTGGTTACTGTGGAAGTATGTTGTTGGAGCACTTAAATCTATCATAAGTATTTTCATTTCACAGAGTGCCAAATCCTTGATATGTTTAGCACTTTAATACGGAAAGATTTAGATCTCTACTAAAGCTATAGAAAACCCTTTTATTTTCTGAAATGAACATCCTCTTGCATTAGCACAGAGAAGCAGTAATAACCAACTTTAAATCTGGAAGGCTGATCTCCTTACCCTCTTGACTTGGTCACAAAATACACTAATGTGGTGGTCTATTTCAGGTCAGGTCTTCCACACTAATTTTAAAAAAAAGCTGTCATGCAAATGGAACATCTAGGACATAAGGGAACTAAATATATTTCAGTTTTACATTGGGATTTGTAAATTGTTTCTGTATCCTTTAAACTTCCAATTTAATGAATTTTGTTTACATTTTAGTCCCTGAGGTAGAAGGGGAAACAGACAGCATTAGTGCCCTGTGCTCTCAGATCACCAATGCTTTCAGCACACCATCAGAAGATCCTTTCTCTTCAGCCCCCATGACAAAACCAGTGACAGTAATCGCACCACAGTCTCCTGCCTTTCAAGGTTTGTGATTTCTTTGTGTGCCATGGACATGCTGGATGAGGCTTGAATGCATATAATGTTGCTTTGCAGTAACACGTGGTCTTAACTTCTTGTGCAAGTCTTGTTATCAGTATTTGGGGGGAATGCATCCTGCTTTATTCATCTTGTCTGTTTAGTTTTTCTGTGTTTTTGTTTTTAACAAAAAGTTCATGCACCTACCACACGATAGTTATCTGTAAAAGGGACTGGCTTTGAGGTAATGGCTATTTTAACATTCTGCCTTCTGAACTGCAAAAACATTACCAACTGTATGTCACAGGAACCAAATCCCACAATGGAAGAGATGTTGTGCCACCACATGATTACTGTTTTTCACACAAACTCTTAGATAAGTTGTGGAGAGATGCCAACTGTAGAATTCCTAGCAGCCTCTAGTCTTCATTTCACTGATATGCTTTTATACAAGTTGTATGAAAAAAGAACCTCTCCTTGTTAAATGTAGTTATTGTTACTTTGCATCTAAAATCTGTTCTTCTTTTGAATCTAAAATTAATCATACAGTAACTTCTGGTAAGCCATCTCTCTTCTCTATAAAAACAACAAATTTAACTTCAGTTGGCCATCAGAACTCAAGGTCTCATCAAATACATAAAAATCCACCATCCCACAATTCTGTTAACAAGCGTTGGCTTGGTGAAATGGAATTCACTAGCTTTATCAACTGTCAGCCCAATTTGGCTAATTTACACAAACTGCTGTCATGTGGAAGTGTCTAAAGTTGTTGTATGTTGATAGGTGTTACGTGGCCCACTAATATTCCAGTCATGTGCATGCCTTGCATGAATTAATTGCACTGATGTTGTCTGCTCCCATTTTAGTTAATGGCACTGCCTCTGCCTTCTGTGTGCTTGCTGCTAAACCATCCCAAGCTGCTGTAGTGTCCACAGCTATGCCAGTTCGTGAAACCAATCCTTGGGCTCATGCTCCTGCTGCTAATACTGGAGCTGCAGCCATGGTCGCTGGTAAGATTGGAAGTAGATCCGGTGCGTTGCTATGAGAACTTGGATCAAAAGGATAATTGAGCCCTTGAGACAATTGTCATTGCCCCTTAATGGCAAGTGGAAGGAACACTAACAAAAGCTGGAAGTAGTAGCCTTTTGCAGAAGTGGATGGAGGGAAGCGATGAACTCACTGGTTCTGGGTCTATAAGCTGGACTGATTCTTATTTTGGCAGCATTTTAGAAAATCCAGAGCTTAAAAAGGAAGTAATGAAATAGTGTGTGTTTGGGGATGAAGGGGAAAGAATCTGTATGTATACCCAATATAATTTTTGTGTGTTCTTTCCACTAACGTACGTAAGGAGAGATTTAAGTTAGTTGCGTAAAGGCTTTAGAGGTTCATTTCTTCTGTTTAATAAGCTTAGTCTGTCCCTCCAGTCCTTGTCTATAGTTATATACGATGTACGGTGGTACTTTAAATGGCTGTCACCCATGTGGACATGTATGCTAGAAGGCTACAGTCAAACTAACTAACAAAGCTCAACTCGAAAAGAGCGACTTTGCTAGTGAAATAGTAGGTTCTACTTGGCCTTGTAAGAGTACCAGGCCCATTTTCAGTAAGTCTTCCCCCATAAGAGAGAGTCCCTAAGCTCTGTCTCCAACAGTTCCTACTGTAAAAACAACAATAAACTAATGTTTAGATGGCATTTAACTAGACCAGGCTGAAGAATATTGAGCAGTAATGGCTTTCCACTTCTCCAAAACACCAAATAACATGTGAATTGCAGAGCCATCTCTAGCATTCCTGGTTGCTTTTCTCATCACATTGGAAACCTGGCAAGGCCCTATGGGAGGGAAAGAATTTGAAACTGTAGGGAGAAAGAAAACCAGAATTCAGCTGGTGGGAGATAGTTTTGAAACTGTGGGAGGAATGGAAATGATGGTGATTTTTTTTTTTTGATCATTGAAGATACATGAGTAAAAATCAGAGCTGGTTTTATAGAAGAAAAGTCTAAAATGCTAAGTGTTGAACATTGCAAAAGAGTTTGAGAGGTTAACAGCCTGAATTATATATGAAAAGAGTAAGGGAAGAGTGAGTGGAGATGGAGGAAGAATATGAAGGAGTCATAGTAAGTGCAGTTTACATATCATATAGTAATTTGATTAGATGTATTGCCTTAAATGTTCATGTGTATTGTAGTGAGTACTCACGCTTCACTTCAATGTGTATGGGACAGAAAAATGAATGTTGTCTTGAACTCCCAGTATGATTACATTACTGTCCTTTAGAGGGTAAAGCCTTAATTTAGGAAACAGAGCAAACAAGTCTTAAAAACAGTTTCTTATAGCTTTGTGTTCTAACAGTCCACCAGTCCTGAGCTGTACATTCAGAAACTGATACTCCCCAGTTAGAGGAATTAGTGGTTATGGACTAGATCATTGCCACTAAGTTATGAGTGCAGGCAGCAGCTCTCCTGCATGCCCTAAAGTCTCAGATGTCTGCTATGAAGAAAAAAAAAAAAAAAAAAAAAAATCTGCATTTTGGTGAAGAAACTCTTCTCTACACCTTCTTGACGCAATGTCTTTCTATAACAGAACAGTACAGTGGCTGCATAAAGATGCTTCCAGTGTTGGTAGCAGTCTTTCAGCTGTGGAGGGAGGAGGCCTGTCTGTTCTTGTGTACGTCCTCTGGCCGTTCTAACTGATAAAAGGTGAGAAGTGGAAATATTAATTACTTCCCCATGCTTTCCTTCCCAGGCACTGAATGGAGCAGCACCTCCTCAGGTGCGGCCTCACCAAGTCTCTTCCAAGGAAATCACAGACGTACTCCCTCAGAGGCAGACCGCTGGTTGGAAGAGGTCTCAAAGACTGTCAGAGCCCAACAGCAGCCAACCCCAGCCCCACAGCCACTACTACAGCCTCCTCCAGCAGCTTCCCAGTCAGCACCAGCCTTTCCAGTCAGCACCTTCATTGCGCCTCAGCCTGTGCCGGTGGGTGTGGTACCACCCATGCAGCCAGCATTTATTCCAGCTCAGCCCTATGCTGTAGCAAATGGGATGACCTATGCAGCCCCAAGTGTACCTGTGGTTGGAATCACACCTTCCCAGATGGTAGCCAACGTCTTTGGCACTGCAAGCCACACTCCAGCAGCCCACCCACATCAGTCACCCAGTCTTGTCAAACAGCAGACATTCCCTCAGTATGAAAGCAACAGTGCTACTACCAGCCCTTTCTTCAATCCACCTGTGCAGCACAATGGCTCTGCAGCTTTCAATGGAGTTGATGGTGGCAAATGGGCTGCAGAGGACAAGCATTCACAGCCTCCTGCAGCTGCGCCGCAGGTAGACCCATTTGAAGCACAGTGGGCAGCACTAGAGAGCAAGGCAAAGCAGCGCACTAATCCCTCTCCAACTAACCCCTTCTCAAGTGATTTACAGAAGACATTTGAGATTGAACTTTAAGCGGTCCTGGGGGGGGTGTGTGTGGATAAATTGTACATTAGAATGGAGGGATAAAGGGAGCAGAGGGGCCTGTTTCTGATCAGTTTGCTTTGATAATCCCAAAGGTCCCTTCAAATGAAAATGAGTTAGAAAGAGGGAGCAATTATGGGAAGGATATAAAATACAGAGAATTTAATGTGCAGTTCTTAAAAGGAATCCTGGAGCCACCCCAGTCTGCATTCCCTCCTCACCTGGAAAGCTGGAAGTCAAACAGAGCAAAGAAAGGCACCCAGTCCTGAAGCCTGTTCTGCAGAAACATCAATTATCTCACAGAAAGGAAGGCAGATTTTGTACTTGTGTCCTTCTGATGCCCTGCGAGTCCTGGACGTTCCCCCTCAGGGAAAAAATGGGGTGGGGTGGGGGGTGGATATGGGTGGGAGATTGTGACCTGCTTAGCAAAAGCTAGGTTTGTGGAAAAAGTTGAGCTTCCATTTTGAGTAACAAAATGAATATTATATGTAAAGAATAAAGTAAAGCCAAAATCTTTATTTTTATGCATTTAGAATATTTTAAATAGTTGGATATTAAAAGCTGTATGAGTTGTAAGTAATCTTGCCAAAGGTTAAAAAAAGGGGGTTGGATGTAAGAAATTGTACATAAGATTGATTTATCTCTGATTCTTATTGTAAGTAATTTTGGGGGGTGGAAAAAGGGGCTCTAGCTTGTTCTTGTATCTGTTCATTGTAAGTAGCATATTGCAACAACAATCACAACCAATAAGTCATTATATTGTAGTTTTAAATAAAGAAAATTAAAGAACAGTATTGTCATGGTTTGAAAACCATGGGGAAAATTTACTGGTTTTTATTGGAATCGAGCTACATATTATATATAGTATGGGTTTTTTCTTTTCATGTATTGCTGCAGTTTCTTTGTCTTAATCTATTGGTTCTAACACTACTGTGACAACTTACTGTAATCATATCTACATCCTGGGGCTACCTGGGAAACCATTTTATGTTTGTCTGTCAATAGATCTTAAGAGGTTTTTAACTTGGTTTGTTGGTTTGTTTTTTGTTTTGTTTCCCCCCCCACTGATTTGTGAAGCCTTGTGGTTAAGGCTGCAGCTGGTCCAGGTTCTGCCTCTGGTGACTTGTGAAAACCATCTCATTTTAACTTTACTTTTAAACTTTGGCCTTACAAGCAAATGTAAGTTATATATATTTGTACTGATGATTTATAATCTGCTTTAACAGAAATAAATGTTGGTGGTAGAAGTGCTGTCTGTGAAAGCTTTATTCCCCCCCATTCACTTTTCAGGATTTGCCCTTCTGCGTACCTTCTGTGTTATTAGGTGAATGTAGATGAGCCCTGCTTACCAACCTAGAAGCTTAGTAATGGTATCTTAACATCGCTCATTTTGTACACCATGTTAGGTTACCTTGAACTTTAAGACTGAACTTGCAACTATCCTTGTGACCCATAAGTATTTAAAGCTCTGAAATGGAGGGCTTTTTCACATCAGATTCTGGGTTTGCATCACTGTATTTTCTAACATTGAATATTTACATACAGACAAATATGAAGACACTAACATTGAAAAAGGAAAACTCACTTTGGTTTTCTTTCCCCTACTACTAAAACGAGTGATGATCCTAAGAGCCACATGAGAAGACAGTGTATTTTCATTCCTTTTCTGTTCTCCCAGTAAGTTGATACCTACCCTGTTAGTATGACTGTTTCTTATTGCATTCTTATGTGTACCACCTAGCTTTAGACATAAGGAAAAGTAGTCAGACTTTGTAACCTGAAGGGGAAGAAATGCTCTCTTTGCTTGGCCATGGTTTCCAGCAGTTTCCATTTCCAGGCAAGTAGAGTGAGTCTCACAGTGATATGGTCTAGAAAACCAGGGGTTTTTTTTTTCTTTACACATTCTTACCTGTGTTCAGTATGATATGAATAGTAATGGCCAACATTCCCTATGGTATTTGAGTTGGTCATTGCTTTTTTTCAGCTTTCAAAAAGTAAGCAAATATTTGTAGACATCTATAACAGGATAAGCTATACATGCTTTCTTTCCTATTAGTTCCATATCTTTCACAGCAGTGCCCAAAGATCAGCTGAAAATAGCCCAGTATAGCTACACCCTGCCCTGGAGATGAGAGTAAAGGGGCGATGACCTTCCTACAATCCATTGCTTAGGGAAGAAAATTAACATCTTGATTCTCAAACCAAAAAAGTAAGTATTCAGTTAGGCAGTTAAGTGGCAATATATAGAGGGGAAAGCTCAGCTTGCCAAATGGAAGTGGTATAAAAAAATGTAAAAAGACCCTTTAGTTAACTATTACAGTGATGACATGTATTTAAAGCAGTGAACTGCATGCCTTCAAATACCATCACTACCATGGCTATGCAGCTGAAAGGAGGTCAGAGAAAGAATAAATGCTTACTTAACTAACTGAAGCACCTTCACTGTTAAAGTCCTGCCCCTCCTCAGCCTACACGTGGCTGTCACAGCCCTCATGAGTCTTGAGAAAGTGCTCCCTGGCCACAGCTTGTATAACCATACAGCTTAAATGAAAGCTGACTACACAGAATATTTAAATATTCTAAAAACAGAGCCTCTGGCATAGTAGAAAGGGATATTATAGAACTGACTGATTATTCTGGGACAAAAGGGTCTGATACAACCACAATCAACTTCTTACTGTACTCCTGAGCAGGTCCACAAATCTTGACTACCCTCTATGCCTGCCACATGTGAACTGAGAAGGCTTCACTGAAGACTGGAATTTACAGAGTCTGTGATTAGTCCCTGGTCTCAAAAGGCAAAGTCATACTATATACTAAAATACTAAAATATCCTATGCACAAAAAAAAAAAAAGTGCTGGTCTGAGATGTTAAATGCAAAATTGTGTACAAACACAATTAGAAGTTCTCAGGACCATCTCATTGTTCTTAAATATCCAATGATGGCAACTTCAAACCTTACACTGTAACACCTACCATGAATTACAGCAGAGGGTGTGTTCCCTAATCAAATTAAAGCATCTGAACTACAAAATAAGTATTTTTGTGTTTTCTAGCAAGCAGAATCTATCACTCAGACCACACAAAGACCCACCCCAAGTAGCTGGCAACTGTCACTTCTCGCTCCTTTACTGGATTGCTTCTAGACTTGTCAGTTTGTTCACATCTTAAAGCAGTGTGTCCAGTCCTGAAGCCATACCTGTGCTGAAGAGAGTGCAATCATTAGGTTGGTTAGTAAGTCTTATTTTTAGGTGCAGCTGAACTGGTTTACTGCATTTAGAATCCAAACCAGCTTTAGGCTGTCAAGCCTGGGGATTTACACCTATGTATTACTGCTGCCCTGAGTACTGAGTCTGGGCTGAAGAAGAGGAGAGTGGTATGAGCACAGTCCTGAATTAGCTGCCTTCCTTAGAAGCCTTATATTAAAGTAACAAATGCGGTGGGGGGGGGTGTGGGGGAGTGGGGAGCCAATCCTCCACCCTCCAACCAAAACATCACCACTACACACCAGTCTACTAGCTTACAGCTACATCTATGGAAATAATCAATGGGTGATGGCACTAATTAATATGATTAAACCATCCACATCTCAGCAGGGAGTTTGGAATGAGGAAGAGGGGGACTGTTAGGGCTGATGCTAGAGTACAACAATACATGGTAGCTGTAAAAAAAAAAAAAAAAAAAAAAAAACTTTTGCTCAGAAATTATAAGTCCATTTTTAGATACTGAAGACACCCAAAGGCCTTTCCTGGTTTACCAAATCATTATATAATCCCACCTCCCCACACACACCTTAATGCCTGAAATTTCTCTTTCAGAGCCTCATATGCATGCTCACTGCCACTCAGTCTTGAACCGAAGAATGCTTTTCAGCTACAGCTGCTCTGCATCTGGAAGTCCTCGCTTGTTAGCCCATAGCTGCAGGAATCTGCCCAGGCCACATGCAGAGCCAGGCTTTCCTGGAGTTAACTGAGACTAGAGCAGATCATCATTGGGAGGTTTATTCTGGCAAGTCACATGCCCCTATACGTATTTCTATGTGTATATTATTTGCCTCTCCAAGCTGAAACTCAGCGCAATGCTACCACCAAGCCCAGCTTTGCAATAAATTCAACAGCACAGCTCTGGCTCAGAATAAAAATAAAATTCTCTGCTGAGTCTTCCTAGAGCGAGTGATATTTAAACTGCAGCATTTCAGAACAGATAACAGTGTTGGTATATTCATCTAAATTACCCCTAACATTCAGGAAGGGCTAGAAGTATTCTATTTTGTCTTAAGCTTTCTGTGAAGCATTGCTTCTGCATTTCACTCCAAAGCTGATTACAGTCAAGTAGAAAACAAACCGACCCAGCTAGAAATTTGTCTAAGGTCTCCTGGAATAAAACAGCTACAGTAACATGACATTATAGCTGCATCCCCAGAACTAGTAATCTCATAGGACCTGAACTCTAGTTTTATATGCATCAAGCTGTTTCTCATGGCCAGAGTCCTTTGCATTTAGATGGAACATGCTCCCCAGGATTACAGATGTCCACCGCTCATTAGTGCTTTGGTTAAGGCAGTTCAGGCCCATCTTCAAACACTTCAGAGATGATTTTTTTTTTTTTTAAGAGCACTTCTCTCATGCTTGTAGGAAGAATTGGTCTCTCCCTCTTTCATGCTGGTTATCTGCCTTCTCTAAAGTCACAGCATCCTTACATTCCCAGTGCCATCTTGTTCTGTGAATGACAGCAACTACCCTTAAGTGAAGAGATGGATTACTTACAGCAACGTAAATGGGGGGCGGGGAGGAAAGAAGCTTGCAATAAACTTGAGGGTGGTGGGTCTCCCACCTTTGAACAGTTACACCTACTATACTCTGTTCAATTCACCCTCTTGAGCTTTCCAGCAGGGCAGAGCTCCCAGAAGAGTTTCATGCAGTAAAAGGACAGAGTTCAGACTTCCAGTCTTGTAATCGGTCACCCGTACTTTCACGTGGCCGTGGAGGTGTCTGTCACCCGCGGTGACGAGGAGGGCTGGCCTGTGGTTGGTGGTGAGAGCAGCTAGCACAGCAGAAGCTGGAGTAGTATTCGTTGCCGCAGAGCTGGGCCTGCAGGATCAGGTCACAGTTGGCGAGGTGTGGCTGGTCCACGCACTCTCTGCTCAGGTCCACAACGTGATTCACAGTAGCTGCAGCCAAGCAAAAGGTGAAGCAGCTGTAAATACACTGCCAGGGCTTATCCTCAGGTTTTGTTTCCCTCCCAAAAGACACAGCACATTCCTGCTTTCTCCACTCTGCCAGTTCTAAGGCGATTGTTTTAAATATAGGCCAACATCAAGGATGAGAGAGAAACTGATATCTCTGGTGAGATACAGGAGGAGAATGCAGTTCCTGGGGCTGATGTCCTGAGGAGATAGCACGCTACACCCTGTGTAAAGCCAGCTGGATGGTGTCCAGAGTCCAAATAGGAATCTTGCAGCCAACTATTAGGTCAACCAACTGTGGCATTTTGGCCTCAGGAAGTTAACTAGGCTCCCAGCGCCCCGGGAGGGGGTTGGGGCGTGTGTTTCCACCATCCTCCTTTTCTGCCCAGGGAAAGCAGGGGTCCTCAGGTAGCACAACCCAGGGACTCCTGCTGCTCCCCAAAGCCCAAGGTCAGCAGTGGATGGGACCATGCAATGGGCAGTCTTATAACAGCAGCCAAGAGGCAGGCACTCTGCTGGGAGAAGCGGGGAGGACAGGTTGTACTCACTGCTAGGCCGGCTCCTCAGCACTTTCACCTCCGTGCTGGCACTGACAGAGTTGGTGCTGCTATAGGCGCTGCATGTGTAGGATCCCTCGTCAGCCTCTTGAACGTTGCTTATGATCAGGCTTCCATCCTGGGACAGGTGGATATGGTTGCCATCTGCCCGCATGGGGACTCCGTTCCTGTGGCAAAAACCGTTTTATGTCATTGTTCCCACCCATGGGGGCTAAAGGAGCTCTCCGTGCTCTTTGGGAACTGATGCTCTGTGAAAGGGGTGAATTTTTACACATTCAGCCAGAAGGAAGAAGAAATCTTCTTTTGCCACGACCTGGCTCTACAATTGGGTAGTAACACGAGCCTGAGTGAGTCTGCATCCTTTAGCCCATTGTCTGCGTGGGAGGTAGCTAGCTGTATGCTCTGTATAAAGACATTGCCCTTTCCGCTATTACACATTTTTGAGGTTTGAGGAACTATGAGAAAATCCAGGGTGCCTTTCCCTCTCTCCAGGTTGTGGTCTGGCAGCGCTTGTTTGGCTGGCATTGATAGCAGCGCATATTTCTTGAGGAACATATGGGGTTGTGAGCAATGCACCCTCTTTCCTCTCCCTTAAAAATTTGTTTTAAAAAAAAAAATGTTTAAAATACCAGCAAGATTGTGTCTGTTCTGTTCCTCCTGGAATACTCTGTGCTGAAGGGTAAAACTGCCTGAATTATGAACTCCTAGTTACCAAGGAAATGAAATTTGTTTCACTGAAAAGGGTTTCATTCAGACTCCGAAACTTGCATCATTTTGTTAACTCAAATACCAGACTTACGTATGGAAGAAAAGCTCTCTGTGAGACGGCCCACTTCAGTCCTACCCCTTGGACTAGAGGGATTTAAACAATTACCAATCCATCTCTCTGGATCCTTTGAAAGAAGGCTCCAAAACAGAACTGATTATTTTCAAATAGGGGAAAAAAACCCCCACCAAACACTTGCACAAATTCAGAGTTTCACTGTAAACCGACAAGAGAAGACGACACAGCTTTTCCTTTACCTTCATGAAAACACTTTAAATTCTCCTTTGCTGCCACTTGACAGTAGAGGGAGAGAACTGTCGCAGCAGAAAGCTGGGAGAAGAGTTGCTGTTATTGTAGGGGCTAAAATGTTCGCCAAGGCTAGGCAGAGGGAGTTTTATAAAGACCAACTAAAGGTCTTCCTCTGGTTACACACTTAGTTTTTGCTATTGTAATGTCACTAGCTTTCCAGCATGGAGCCCTTCTGAACTCCATGAAAGATTAAAGTCTGCTCTCCTTCTCATTTGGCTGGAACATGAACTTCATGAACACAACATGAACATGGTGACCCCTACACCCCAAAGGGGTCTTGCTCAGGATTTTTAGGGTAGCAACAGGCAAGTCAATTAGGAAACGGTAGGTGATGCTAGCTGGGGACTGAGGATGAGAACTGGCTGGGGATGAGACCCATGGGCCTCTTACCTGGCTGGCATCCTGCGTTATTACTTGGAGGGTAAGAAAGAAGGTTCAAGAAGAGAAAAAAAAGGGAAGTTCTGTCTCATTTTTGCTCACCTTGACCACCTTATATTCACATTGTTGCCAGTCACCGTACAATGAAGCTGAGCAGTCCCTCCCTCAGGTACCGTAATGCTTGGCAGAAGACCAGTGATCCTCAGCTCTCCTAAACCAGAAGGGAAATCATCGCTAGCAGGAAGACAATGCCATGCTGCCCCTGGTAGTAGGAGCATTCCCTCATGGGAAAAGTCCAACATACGCTATGATGAGCTACGAGCCCCTAGGCCTTGAAACAGCATGTTTGGAGCTATGACGCTGTTGCTATGGGGAATGTGGATTTCCTAAGGGCTTTGGCCCAAGCAAGGGCAAGTAGCAGAGGACTTAAAGGGTTTTCTTCTCCAGCTAGACACAAGCACACCACATGCACAGAAGAACCATCTCCTTAGTTCCTCTTGCTCCTACACCCATTCCACAGCAGTGTCCCAGAAACAAGAGAGTCACTCTTACTGTGCTGTTAGTCCCTCTTCCCAGCTGCCTGGAGGACCACGATGTACTAGACATACACAGATTACCATTGCGTAAAACAACTCACTCTTCCCTTGCCCTCAAGCTGCCGATAAACATCAGGTGTGAAGCCAAGAGGCGTGGCCAGACAAGAAACCCACACAGCCCAGCCCTCCCCTGCTTCCTGCCTGTGTGCTCACACGAATGTGTGTACAGACATGCCGTGCATGCCTCCATCCATCCAGTACCTAGAGGTCGGAACAGGACCTGGCGCTGGTCCTGGTCACGTCCATTCGAGGCAATGCAGGTGAAGAAGCCGATGTCTTCAGAGCTGACCCGGCTGATCACCAGGGCCCCATCTGACTGCTGCCTGTGTCTGGGGGACAAAACCAGAAAGCCCCTCAGCCTGTGCTTGGGTCAGGATGGGACGCCAGCCACCAGAGCTGAAGCTGACCCTCGTGCACAACTTTGTAGTAACACTGAGCAAAGGTTTAGCAGCAGCTCAGCTGAACCTGTAATGCAACCCCTGGTCCTCAAATCCTAGCACTAGTGCTGTAGACTCTGGAAAAGCTCGCTGTGAGAGCAGGCTTCTGGGAGCAGAAGGTAAGGGGAGCTGCAGGAGAGCAGCACCAGTTGCTGTGAAAGTTCACTGCAGGCACCCTGATCTCTCTCTTTGCTGAGAGCCTCCGCCCTGGCTCACAGACCAGCTGGTTTTTGGCAAATTTGCTTGCCACGTGTCCTCTTTCTGCTAATCTTGTAGATGAACAAATTTCAGCTTTGGCTCACTTGTAGACCCTGTATCACAGCTGTTCACTCAAGGGTTCACTGTTCAGACTTTGATCTGTGAGTGAGGCTAGGGCAGTCAGGCAGTACTGTCTGGCCCTAATGGAAGAAGCTGGCCAGCATAAAGCAGGATGGGCCCTGGCTGCACAGCCAGCAGCTCCGTTCTCTCAGGGAGGAGACAGAGAAGGCAAGGCAAGGAGAAGGCTCTCCTCCACATGAACCTGCCTGCGGGTATGGTGGAGCCGCCTGGGAGCTCACCTGGGAGAGGAGAGGGGCTGCCCGTCTTTCTGCCACTCAATTGTGAGAGCTGGCGATGCTTCCACTGTGCAGGGCAGTCTGACTCTCTCCCCGACGTTGGCCTCCACTACTGAGGGCTCACTCTTATCCATTCTCAATCTGCAAAGTCCACAAGCACAGCAAAAGATGCAGAAACTTCCTCGTTTAGCATTTGACCTTCAGCACAAGGCTTTTTTAATCACAAGCTTTATTTTTCGCCTCCAACAGGAAAGGGCGGTCTCTGCACTCCCATCAGAGCTCTGATACTTGCCATTACCAACATTCACTCAAACATTCAGAAAAAAGCAGCCTCCATCAAATCCTGCTCCAGTTCAGCACAGCTTGGTGCTGCACTCCTGCCAGCCAGCTTAACCCTTTAGAGACAGCAACCCTGTTTCTTATAGCATCCTTCTGGATAACAGCCTAGGAAGTGCTAACAACACGAGCACATGGCAAATTGTACAACGTCCTGAACAGGGCACCAAGCAAGTTTCCCCCAAGGTGCTTGTCTGGCACACAAAAATGAGAAGATATTTTTTGGGGTGTGAAGAGCACATTGCAATCACCTGACTGGACACAAGGCCCAGGAACTGGCCATCCACTTCATGCAGCAGAAAGGTTGAGGTCAGGCTCTCACACCACTCATCTCCTCATGCGCTTTGCTCTCTCATAACTGCAGCTAAACACCATTTTAGAAGGAAACTAAACCATGATGTTCCCAGAGTCAAATAAAAGATCATCTTCCCCACCCCCATTCTCTGACCTGAATTCTTGATCTCAAAAAACAAAACCAAAGAGCCTTAATTCAATGCTCTTAATTCAGTGAATCACTTCTTTCTGCTTTTAGGCAGAGGCAGCTAAGCAGGCTGCTGGGGAGTTCAGCAAATCGGCTGGGTTTTAGATTGTAAACTCAAAAGAGGGGAGGGATCAGATCATGATTCCATTTAAACTGGAGCCCCAACGTGTTGCATGTAAGGCAAAAATAATTTGTACCCTTTTATTTCTGTGGGGCTTAGAAGCACCAAAGAAACACGTAAGAAGCTACAAAATATGCCACCCAGTACGTGAGGAGATAGTTTTGAGTCAAACTGGTTTGTTCACAAAATATTTAAAATAAATGGCTGGGGGCTAAAGTAACTGGAGCTTTTTTTGATATACATATGTCTAGTTCGTGCTAGCTAAGCAGTTCCTATTTGTTTTGCTTTTTCCAGAACAGGTTTCTCTTTCTGCCTACACTAACTTGAACAACTAAGGATGTTGCCCGTGATATTTCTACTTTTGTTTGAACCCAGCTCCTTTGCTGCCAGCCTCCCTGCGTGTCTTTGCTCAGAATATGCTTCTTTCAAGAGACCCTCAGGGAGGACAGAAGACAGCTTGCGACTGGGATCTTCGCCCGTTCTTGCTGTCAGCAGTTCAGTACTGCTTGCTTTCCAACCGTGCCCCAGAACAGCTGACCCAGGACCTTTCCAATCTTCAGCTTTTCTACATGACGGGATGCCATATGGTTCATCAGCTGGGCACGGTGGACAAACTGTTGCTGTATGCAAACTTACCTGTATGTGAATTGCTGATGCACAGAGGCACTGGCTGCCTGTACAACCTTCCCGCCTCTGGATAGCTCTCGATGCTGCTGATTTTCCTTGTGAAGGACCCGACCTCTCTCACCCTCTGCCAGAACAGCGCTCTGGTACTCTATTCAAAATAAAATGCCATATGTGAATAAAAGAACCCTTCTTACTGTGACCTCTTGTGTAGGGTTTCTATGAGCTTGGGAGAGCTGAACTGGAGCCAAAGAGCCCTTCAGCCATCTGTTTTCTGGCTGAGTAGTGCAGTGAGCCTGCGCTGTCTACTAATGAGAGTCATAGACCTGCAGGCAAGCAATTCTGGGCTCCTTTCTCTCCTCTGTCAGCGAACATGTTGCAGCATCCCTTAGGCCACAACGCCTTCTGCCCCGTGTGCCATTGCTGTGACAAAGTACACTTCAGAGATTGAAGGCTACAGGGTGCCTTGCTGGCCCATCTTTTGAGATTAGTCTTTCATATTTTTTTGCTTTTGTTTCTTAAATAAGGCACGTCTTTCAGAACAGAGAAACTGTTTGTTACCCAGCAGGAGCTGTTTGGGCAAAACACAAAACATAAATGCACCAGCACAGGCAGTTATGGCAGACTGGTCACATTATAGTGTAAGACGGAAGACCCAAGAAACTGCAGAAAACCCCTCTTCTGGAGCCTCCTTTCTGGGATCAGGAGGCGGCTGATGGCTCTTGGGGAGGAAGACATGTTCACTGTGCTGGAAATGGGGCAGGTTACAGGCAAGCCACAACTCTGGTTATGGGGTGGCACTGCTGGGGAGGAAACGCTTTACAGCTAAGGCTTTATCATCAGGCAACACCAAAAGAAGCCCTGCTGCCTCCACACTCCCTCTTGGCACCCCTACAGCAGAGAAGACCGACTGCTTTGACTAGCTCTTGGAACACTGCTGCCATGGAGTGAAGACAACGCTGCTAGCACAGTGCGGCAGCGGAGGAAGGTTGCTCCTGCAGCTGGTTTTATTGCTCCTGTCGTCAATAACCGTTAATGAGGAGCCGTGAGCTACCTCTTTGGTCTTAAGTGGAAGATAAGTCACCTATGATCTGTAACTGAATCTCTCGGCTCTCTGTCCTCCCATCAGAAATGAGGCATGTGTAAGTCCCGGCATCCTCCAGCTTGACGTGGCTGATCACTAAGGAGCTGTCGGACTGGTAGGTGTGCCTGCAACATGGAGCAAGGATTAACTGCCTCTGCCTGGCCATGGACAGCAACTGGCTATGTTACACAAACCATCACCATGTAGTGCCCTCCCCAGCTTAGAAAAAAACAAAACTCTGTTGACTACAGAGGGGTCACAGGCAGGGGAAAAAACTGCTGCAGAAAGGAGGTCAGGAACAGAGAGGAAACTGAGATGGGAAAACGGGGAACTGCTTTCAGCAACCCTCTCCCATGAGGAGGCAAACTGCCCTTCCAGGCAGGAGCTTGAGCCCCAGCAGTCATCTGCAAACAGAAAAGCAGAACTGGGCTTTTCTTAACTGTGATTTTCATAACACAAAGTGACTGTCTGGCTCCAAACTTGCTGGAAACAGACTTCCCAGGAAAAACAGGCTTTAAAAGTAGTTTTAAAAAAAATTCTTACATGGGAGTGCCAGAAACTTCCAGCCAGAGGAACTCTGAGTTATTTGGCTACAAGCTTCACCCTGGACTACTGACTTAGCGCTGCCCAAGATGAATTCAACAGACAACATTTTTCTGTATCACTGCCCACATGTCAGCTTCCACCAATGCTTTGTTATGGGACAGCACCTGTTCTGCCCCATAACACTAGCCAACGCCTCAATATCATTGCAGACTGTTTCTGCTGTGCACAGACCGGGTGGACAGTTCATGCTCTTAGGTCAATACACGGGCTTGTTTATTTATTCATCCTTCCCCCCNGGCAAGCATATTTGGCACTCTGCCCAGCAAGGAGCCCATCTACTCTACAATGAAGGGAGCTGAGCTCACCTGTCAGAGGAGACCAGTCGTCCATCCTTCATCCACTCCACTCTGGAGAAGGGGGACATGCCTGTCTTGCAGACCAGCTGGATGTTTTGTCCCACGGCCGCTGTCACAAGAGAGGGCTTGGCTTCCTCTAGGATGGCTCTGAAAGAGAAAGCGATTCCATTGGCACCTCTGCCACCCTCCTCTCTTCTGGGTCCTCTAGTGTGACTCTGGATGAGTCACAAACACAGGGCAAAGCAGGACCGGCTGCCCATCCAGCTCTGAGCAGATGCATCAGGCAACATCTCCTACATGGCAAAGGCTGCTCTGGACAGACTGAATGCTACAATATCTCCAGTAAGAGAGACAGTCCTACAACTCGTCTCTTCTGAAGGAACTAGGTTCAGCTCAGCAGACAAACACAGATCCAGTGTGGACACATTTAGATCTAGCTCTACGCACTCCTGATTTTCAGGGTGACACTGTCTGGATCCTGACCCAAACTCTGCATCTAAAAGTCTTCCCTAGAACAACCCACTGCTGCTTCACGCAGTGCTGAGATAAAGGCTCTGAAGTCAGAATCTCAGCTAAATTTGTTGGCCAGAACAAGAAAAACACCAGTGGATTCTCATTTACGGTATAAGAATGCCTCCCAGACAAAGACCCCAGGATCCTGCAGTTTTTCCACACACCACACTTCCAGTGCTGTCAGAGAGCAGGGAGAGTGCAAGGAAAGAGACAGCAGATAACTCCAGGGCCTGAATAACTTGATTTACCAAAGGGCCACATGTATAGCTAATCCATTGCATGGTATTCCCCACTAGCTGGTCCCAGCTGGGGCAACTCTTTTACTCCAGAGGAAGCTGCACTGATGCTTCACAATGAGCTGGCAGAACAGAGGGGAAAAAAAAAAGAAGAAAAAAATAATCACCTGTGCAGAGCCCTTGCTGGAAATGAGTCTGCAGACACCTGGTGCCCAAATCCCTCCGTCATGGAAACGTCTGCTCCGAAAGCCTTATGCCACTGCTTGCCTTCATGGGGCAGCACCTGCTGGCCACTGCTACTCTGCCTCTCTGAGGGCACAGGCACTGCCCTTTCCCACAAGTGCAGCTGGCTCAGGCTGTCCAATCTGCTTTGCTGGGTGCCCCAGCGCTGGCTCTCCAGCACCCCAGTCCTTGGCAAAGACTCTGGCAGCACCTCACTTCTCCAGCTGTCCTGTCTGTGGCTGTCTTGTGTGGGGCGTGAAGCCCCATAGGCTCTTCCTTCTTGGCTGTGACTTGCAGACTCTCTCAGGGGTGGCTGCTGCTGACCCCAAGCATCCCCTGTACGAGAGCGGGAGCCAGTGTGCTGGCGTTGCAGGGCTCCTGTGCCAGAAGAGGGCTGGTGCTCCAGAGGACTGACCCCCACAGATTTGTGGCACGCTCTCATGCACTCCTCCTCCGAGGCAAAGCTGTTTTTATTGCCATGACAGCCGCCATACCAAAACCGGTTGCACTTGCCAACGACGGTCACAAAGTACCAGCGAGTGGTCCAGTTCGTGCAGGGGCCGTGGGCACTGGGCAGCAGACATATGACAGGATACCCTACCAAAAAAAGCAGAACAGAGGGAGATGTGAGGGTCATGAAGCACAAAGGTCCGGGTGCTTCAAGCCACCTATCTAGATGGTCTGATGGGCCTTGTGGGCAGAGGGCAGGTGGGAAAGTAGGACACCTGAGTTTTGCACCTAGCTTTGCTTTGAAATTGGGCAGCTTCTCACACGTTTCTTTCTGCCCCAGCTTTGCCACTGGTGGAAGGAGAATCAACCTCAGAGACATTTCTGAATCTACATACTAGACAGATGCCTTACGGCCTTTCTAGGGGAATTGTGCAGCTGTGAGGTTGGCTCTGGGCCTTCCTCTCCTGCAAGGGGCATGTGGCTGCTGTTTGCACATTTCCAGCCCACAAAGCAAGTGGATTAGACCCAGTTGTGAAGCCTCATGCATTACAGAGTAGCACTCCACACATTGATATAAAGAGGAGCACAGCCCAATGTGTCTACAAACCGAGCCCTGTGCTCTGAGTCACAGGTATCGCAGCCACATGCTGACAAACACTGGATGCAGGGTTCTGACTGAGGGGTCCTTTGCCAAGCTGTGGTTGAGCAAAGAGGATCCAGAGAGCTTTCCCTTTCCCCAGGGCAGCCCAACAGGGCTGGCCACCAAGCAATCTCTGTGCTGCGGCAAAAGGGCAAGGCAATGCAGCAGCAATGTGCCTGCAGAGGATACAGCCGGGAACTAAAGGAGCAGAGATGCTTTTGCCCAACAGCTCTACAGGCACTGTATTGAACTCTACTGGCTGAAAGCATCCATGCAGCCCTGAGCAACACCTCCATCCTTAGCTGTAGCTCTCATTTCACCCCTGTCCATGAGCTGTCTGAAGGCTGAGCACAGCCCTGATTCCTCAGAGAGGCCCTACTTCTCCTAAACACAGGTAAACTAATTTAGAGCACTCCAGGCTGCATCACGGTGTCTTCTCAGGGGCAAACAGCTCCCTGGAAGTCCTACAGACTGACAGAGATCACACAAACACACCTATGTCCAACTATCAGCAGAGGAGAAGAATAATTTCTGCGGTACCTGACAGAACTGAACCATCTGGCTGCTTTTCTACACTCCCTCCAAGCCTCCCCTGCCCCAGCCACCAGGCAGAATTTCTTTTCAAAGGGATAATTTACTACATTTTACAGCGAGCAGAGCCTCTACACAGGACATTTCTATATGCTACTAGATTCTGTAGGACTCTTCCTACATTTCTAAACCAAGAAGCCAAAGCATCACTTACGGTAGTTGGGCCTATTGAGACATCCTTCCCCTTGAGGACCTGAAGCTGAAGCGACATTGTCAAAACAGCAGCCGTACACGGAACTGCGGCACTCGCCCGAGGGGTGCTGCTGGGACAAGGCTTGGCTTGCCTTAGAGACAGGAATTGAAAGCCAAAAGTTATCATGCATACATGAGGACAGTAGCACATGCAAGGCACCGTGTCCAAGCTGTCAGCTGCAGAAGACCAGCTGTTAGAGGAACCACTATTAGTTTGTTTGCCTCCTAGAGGCTTTCATGCTGGGAACGGGTGGGAAACTTGGCTGTTAGCCACGGAGCCAGGGCTGCCCTTCTCTGCAAGACAGATCTAACCAGCCCAGCAGCAGGCCAGGTTTTTCAGCTGGCCCCACCAAGCACCCCAAGCTATGAGGGGAATTACCTCCCTATTTTGCCCTCAATTAATCTTCAGAGTTGACAAAAAAAGGCAATTAAACGTGGCCATGTTTTTCCCATTTTTTCTCCTAGAAATTGGATGGCAAGTTTCTGACCGACAGAAATTTGATTACTCAGGATTATTCAACCAGTTCTACACAGGACAGTCTTCTACTCCTCAGACATCTCCCAACCACCCACTCTGTCCCCTGCTTACCAGGGATCACAGGTGGATGCCCCAGACTGAACAGGAGCGAAGTGGGCCAAAGGGCTTGATGCCATGCCTGGAGTATTGGTTCTCCAGCATTAGTGGCAGAGATGCACAACAGAAACCCACAATCTGAGTCACTGGGGTAAAATCTGAATCTTCATATCTGATGGACGGCTAAAACACAAAGGGTTTTTGTACTTACTGTTGGAGCAGCCGCAGCGGGCTGATTTCTGCTTACTTGAACATCACGGTAATATTGTGGGCATCCCATGTTGTTCGGACCCTGGGCAGCTGATACTCCATCAGGACAGCATCCATACCTACAGGCAGAAGGGTTGCTGCAATACCTGACCTACCCGGCTCAACAGGCACAGGCTGTAAATTTCAGTAAGCCTCCAGGAAAGGCAACGCCTCCCTGCTCAGGCCTATCTACTTCCAAGTTACCTGTTTCGGTGACAAGTGCTGAAGGGACAACCTGTCCCCAAAGGGCCTGAAGCTGGAGTGTGCCCATCTGGACAGCAGCCATGCGGGCTCCGATGACAGTCTTGAGAGCCAGTCCCTGCAGTGGGGTCCTGAGAGAAGCTGAGCTGGTGGGAACCCGATGAGCGTGACTGGGATTCCCAGCGAACAGGCAATATGTTGATGCCATGGTCCTTGGTGGATGGGATGTGGTGTTTCCCAGAGTTACTATGGATCGCGGAGCTCCCAGGGAGCATCCTTTCATCACCAGAATCTGGGGAGAGAACTCCTTAAAGCATGCAGGTGAGCATGAAAATCTGGTCAGTTTTCCTCATCTCTGCTCTCTTTCACCTGCTCAGGGCTACACAGCAGGCTTTTCTGTATCAGGATTTCACCTGAATATGTGTCTTCTGGCCTACTGTTCTGGATTTGGTTGTCCTGAGGTTCTTTTGCTCATTGCCCTGATCATTCTTCCTGTTGTCCCATGAGAAACCACCTACCATATTACTGTGGTCCCCTCACACGATCCTTTCTTCTTCCTATGATCTACTTTGGACAGCATTTCTCTCAGCCAGCACTTCAGTCATGCTGCCAGCGGCTGGGATCTATATACTGTACAATCGCTTCTGCATGGACAGATTCAGATACTGCTCACTATCGTGTAAAAGAATCTACACTTCATCCCTGGCTCCACAGATTTCTAGAAGCCCGTGAAATGAACAAGAGAAATGAAGAAAAGGAGGAACCTTTCCCTTACCACACCCTGTTTCAAGTCCACCATCACCAAAAACCCAAACTGACAAAACTCTTCCAAACCTGCGGCAGGGCTGTTTGGGTTGTAACGTGTCAGCAAGGACTGGCGAGTGACATCGTATCCCATAGTGTCCTGCATACTGGGGACCTCTGCAAAGAGAGACATAGACAAAATGAGTGCCGTTAGTCCATCCCTATGTTCTAATAATTGCAAATGCATCCAGGAGCCAACAGGACACTGAAGTTGATGAAAATGTTTCTCTTCTACTGGAACAGCTGTTGAGCAGCAATTGGATTCTATTGGATTGTTAGGACAGCGACTTGCAATGGGCAGGCTGACAAAAGTCAGCATTTCAGCTCTGGCATGAAGACTAGACACAAAGCGCAAGCAAAATCTCCTGAGCAGTTGTGCCTCCTTTATAGCTGGTCCACAGAGGGATGAGAGTTGGCTATAGTTAAAAACTACTACTGCTACTGAGCCTGCCCAGGTTGCCATCCTTCTTGACTGGGAGTCCTGGGGTCAATCTGCAGCACACACAGGGACAGAGCCATCACAGAATACCAAATTCAAAATGGAAACAGACCGATGTTGTTCTCAGGCATGTTACATACATTACAAACAGCACAGGTACTGGGACTCTAAAGATGCCATGGTTATGTGCAGAAAACATAAATGCATAGGATGGAGATAAGCAGGCAAGAAGCTCAGAACATAAGCTGATGCAGAGCTGGGAATTTCTACTCCTAAACAAAAGCGTCTTAGGAAAAGCTAGGTGGGCAGCAATACCACTCACGCTGTGGCAGGTAGCAGGGCTGCATGTTGCAGCTACCCAGGGTGGCTGGTTTCTGTGGCTGGATGGCTTTGCATGTCTCAGGACTGTAGAATTTGGAGTCGCCGTCAGCGCAGATGACTTGGCGTGTCCGGATGCCTGAATTGCAGCTCTTCGAACACTTGGGCACAGAGACAAGGCAAGTGAGCAGGCAGCAGAGGCCGAGTGCAGAAACCCCACAGACCAGAGGTGTAGAACAGCTGCATGATTAGCTGCAGGCTGTGCACAGCTTCCTCCACCAAGACAAAGAAAACAATACTTCAGCTGGACTAATCTGAACAATCAGAAAACCATACTTTTAACCATTTTACCAAATGTTGCACCCAGCCCTGAAGCATTAGCCTCTGAGCCATGCTCAGCCCGTAACATCCAGATGAGCTGCTGTTACCCACAGTGGTGTACCAGGGAGCTGGAGTGAATTGTTTCAGCCTGGCCTGAAGGCATCTCAATACTATGGGGATCCACCAGCTGTGAGAGGGTCAGTTTTGAATTACGCATTCAAGAAAAACAGTTTACAATGGGAAAGCAAACTGGTGGCTTTCTTGTAAGCAGCTAACTGGAGTTCCTCTCACTGGAAGCTGTGGATGAAGACGGAGCAATGAGCAGCAGCTCAGGGGAGGGGAGAGCATGAAGGTATCTGTGTAATCCACCTGCTCATGGCAAGCTCTACAAACATCAGGAGAGTATTTCTCTCTCTTACTCAGATACGGGTAGGAGCCCTTCTGGTATCAGCCAGGGACAAGGAAAGATCAGATTAAGGTATGCAACTTCGTTAGCTGTAATTAAAACTTGGCCCACATCTCATGAAGAACCAGACGTAACGTGTTTTAACTCAGAACAAGCTGGTCTGGCTAGCACTGAAGGGAAAAAGCGTGTCTGGAAGTCACCTGATGCATTGGATCTACCCCTACCTCCTCCCCCCAGCACTTTTCCCAGGTTGAACACAGTCTGGCTCCCTCCACAAAGACAAGACTAATCCATCTGAAGCACAGTTTATCTGAACAATTACAAAAATGCACTTTAAACCATATCACCAAACACAATGACCAGTCCTGAAGCCTGGAGCTCTAAGCCATACTCAGCCAGAAAGCTCTTCTGGTATTCACAGTGATGGAGCGAAGAATTGGGAATAAGCAGCAGGAGTGGATTGTTTCAGCTTATTGGCTGCATTTTGCCACTGTCACTGAAATGATAATCCCACCCCCAGAAGGATTTATTTTTGTAGCAGCTGCATACAAAGCAGGCAGCAGATTAACTGGAGCATTACTACTGCCAGTTACAACACAACTGTGAGCCAAGGGACTGGTAATGAAGCAGTACATGCTCCCAGCCTCAGCCAATGTGCAGACTGCATGGATCAAAGCTTGTTTGCGAGCAGAGCAATATAATCAGTTTTTTTCCGAACCATGAAAGTGCGATGCTCACCAGGCCCCAGTCTCCAACATGCCAGCCAATTTCCCGGATGCAGTTCTCCCTAAGGCAGGGCTGGGTGGCTGATGGCTTTGGCTCCATGAGGCAAGCGAAGTCCTGAGCCTGAGAGCCCTGCTGCGTTCTGCAGGTGACAGTCCGGGTCTGGACCCCTTCCCCACAGCTGGCTGAGCACTGCAGAAAGGGGGCCAACAATGACAACGAAGCGCCTGGTTTCCACTTGCATTTCCAGGCTGTGCTCCCTAACATTAGGGCAGAGCACCATTCATTTTGAGATTGCCTAAAACAACCAACCATCATTAAAATCATCTTCTGGGATGGGAGTTAGCAGAGTAGTTGCTTATGCTGTAGAAGAGACAATAAGGCATGGTGGATAAGGTCTGGGAGATCTGGAGCTCACTGGATGATTTAGGCCTAGTCATGTAATTTCTCTTGACCTCTACCAGAGAAGACATGGAGAATGATTTTGGAAAAATATCAATACTGCAGAATACATTGAGGACAATAAACGGCAGGAAATACCTGGAACTTCATGTTATTTACTCCTGATTAAAATCAGCTCAAGGTAAAGAATTTGAGGGAAGAGAAAAAGATTAGGTTCTTGTATTGCTCATGCCTTCTGCCCAAGGACCTTGTGCTCCATTATTACGGTGTGGAGCTGTGACATAACTTCTATACTAGTAACCGGTTTGCGACATTTTCAATGCTCTCTTAAATTCATAGTGGTGTTTCCTGGAATCCAGCCTACTTCTCCATGAATTACCAAGGTCTCTTACAGAGAACATTAACTTGGGGACAGTCTGAATTACTTTAGATGAGCTTCCCAGCTGAGTTTCAGCCACTCATTTACTAGAGTGACCTTTTATGTCTGAGAGTACACGAAACACAGTCGCTTTTGAGAACCCCAGAATGAATCACTTCGGAATCAGTTTGTAAGAACACGACACTTGGTGCCTTCCCCAAACAGTGCTCTTATTCTGCAACCCTGAAGTCATCTCAGTATTCACACCTCACATCTCACAAGAAGGGGGGAAAAAAGAAAAGGAAAAAAAAAAAAAAAAAAAAAAAAGGACTTTACAGTCTAGGTTATCATGCCTCAAAGTTGCATTTTATGCTGCTGCGCCACTCAGACAAAGGACCACCACAAGATCGTAAGTCAGATGTTGCAAGCATGCATGTACTTCTTTTAAAAGAGGAAAATTCACTTGTGCTTTAGGGACTGAGTAGACACTACCTTTATTTTCTAAGCCCTTGGAACGTAAGAAGCCTTCTAAATGCCTGGCTGGCAGCACTGAGCACATACAGTTTGAATGGTTTCCTCTCCTGGAGATGTAAATGCACACAGGCATCAAAAATGCACCACGCAGCTGTGTTTGGTGAAGCCCTGCACTGACAGACAGCAAACAGAAGGTCACCAGTGTTTCAAGAGTATCTTGCTTACTGACCATTGTGATTTTAGTACTGCTGTCCAGGGCTAGTAATGCTGAGGCAGCAATACGCACGGAAATGAACAGCACAGGCAGGAGCCATGAGCTCCTGTTTTACAGAGGAGGGAGTGTTACTGCACATCATCAGCTGATGGACAGCAGCTCTCATGCCTGTCCTCCACCTTCACAAGCCCTGACTCAGAAACTCAGCCAGTGCCATGAGTGGATCTCTGGTAGATCTGATAAAAATACAGGAGTGGAGAAAGGACTGGGAGACCGGAGAAGAGAGAATATGTAATGAGAGGAGCAGGAGTGCAGGGGCATGCACAGTTTTGAGGAACAGGGATGTGTTTGTAGGAGCACACAGCTGCTAGCTAGCTGGGGAACTTGTTTGGACACGCACCTTTTACAGTCCCAGAAAAGGAGCCTGGCTTTTTATCCCCATGCTTTGGCATATCCTCCTTCAATATGTGCCAAGAGGCAGTTGCCTCCCACACAAAAACTCACCTCTGACCAGGGCCCTGTGCTCCAGGTCGCACACTGTCTCATGTTGCAGGGCTGACTGCTGCGAGGCTGCTGTGCGAAGGCCATGCACTCAGCGTTATCCACCACCCCTTGGGAGCTCTGACCGTCGAATGTCACACAGTAAACGGAGCGAGTCTGGGTGCCCCCACCACAGGTAGCTGAGCAGGATCCCCACTCCCCTGTTTTCCACCTGCAGGTCACAGAATCAAGCAAACAAATGTAAGCCCAGCTAAACTGCCCAGAGGCACAGGGGAGGTCAGTGCCGCATCCCTGTTGTAATCAGACAGGGAAAACGTCCCTTTGCAGAATAGAGTCAGAGGTGAGATCCCATTTGACCAAGTGCTGCCCAGCTTAATTGGCAATGCAGAGCATGAGTCCCACTCCAGAGACAAATCCCGAACTACAAAACACTTGTTTCTCTGCAAGTGCAGAGCTCTCCCAGAGGGGGAAGATTTTTCTCCATGGCTTTTGGTCTCTTGATGTCTGCAAAAATGTCATGCCTGAATGGAACACCAAAGAAAAAAAGACCAAAAAAAAAAAAAAAAAGGGAAAAAAAAAAAAAAAAAACCAAAACAGAAAAAAAAAAAAAAAAAGGGAAGAAAAAAGAAAACAATCCAGATCAGCTAAAAGAAAAGCAACCCACACCAGCCTAACCACCCATTACACTCCAGCCATTACCAGAAACAGTAAACCCAAGCCAAGACCTCACTCTGCCTGCAAACCATGCCAGACACTCTCAGAAGTGCTTGTGAACTTTTCACTGACAGCCAGTAGAAAGCTGGTTTATTCCTCCTCTTGGCCAAATTCTCTAACATCAGCACACACAGAAAAGACCTCAAAACTTTAAATAGATTTTGTCCTGTGTTTGGTTGCTGAAGCGGTCACAGAAATGATACACCCTTGCTAACAAAAGGGGGAATATCCACAAAACAATCTGTTTGGATGCTAAAATCCCTGCCCTTGTCCACTCCTGTGTCTCAGAGCTGCTCAGGTAGCCGGGAGCACAGCTTACATGGCCTGGCTTCAGGGACAACATGATGTTTCATTCCTCACTCCAGCGTGCTGCACAGTCTAAAGGCACTGGCGGTGCAGGGGGAGCATCATGGTGATCTGCTTGTCAGCTGCTACCTCCCCTTGCAGTCAGGTAAGCCCCAGCCAGGGCATGAAGGCAGTTCATGTTTTCTCCCTTAGCCTTCCAGCTGCTTCCCCGGTCTGCCCTCACCACCCCTAAACTGAGTTTCAGCCAGCCAATTCACATTCACACCCTCGCAGAAACTCCACAGCAGACTCAGCCAAGAGAAGGCATGTTCACTTCCTTAAGATACCCATCTTTACTGCTAAAGGTGCAAATATCAGCCCAAAACTGAATGGCCTTTGCTATAAAATAAGATGTGCCCTTTGGAAAGGGAACAACTACAGCAAGTAGAAGCCACTTAGAGTGATGTGGTTGCAGGGCTCAAAACAAATTCATTGATCGAGATTTTTCAGAAGATCCAGTGGGGATAAAACCCCCACCCCGAACTGTATTCTGCCTACTGTAAAGCAAATGTACAGTTTTAGAAAGGCTGTATCAACTGGATGGGCTCACCTACAGATTCCTTCAATTGTGAGTCAAGACATCTTGTCTGACGCTTGTTTCATTTCCTTTGTAAGACAGGGTCAACCATAAGGCTGGGACCCTCATCAGAGGGCAAAGCATTGCAAGTCCTAAGCTGTTAGCAGTCTGCTGAAGGACAACTGCTTTGGTTTTGACCTTTTTTACTACTCACACCTCAGCGTACATTGTAAGTATCGTATCTGTCACATCCTTGTACTCATCACAGTATATAGGCACTTTTCTGCCTGCTGTAGGGCCCATGCCAAAGAAAGAAGAGCTTTTGAGGAACTCTGAGGCTTTTGCTATGGCACTCTGGGATCCTGGCCAATGTTTCAATCTCCCAATCCATCACGCTCTCTTTTCCTTTCTGTTCTTTTATTTACCTTGATAAACCAAACAAAAACCTTCTAGAACATCCCTTCACCTATCTACCCTGATTCCAGAGAAAAAAAAATTATAAGGATAAGCAGCCAAAAGCTATGAAAAAACCTGTCCCCTTCTCAATCCCATGAGAGCCACTACCAGGAGCATGCACAACCACCTAAGCAAAGCTGCCAGCCAGCACCCTCCACCATCATTTTCATTGGCAAGAATCAAAAGCAAAGCACCACCCACTGCTACCACCAGTGCCAAAGAAGAAAGCCCCCACAACTCCACAGGCTTCAGTGGGCAACTAGGTGGAGAGCAGAAGAGAGCAGCTGCCTTCCTATGCTTTCTGTAACCTCCTTCTCCTTGTTACCTCTTCATCTGAGAGCTCCGTGCTCCACTGTGACTCCAGGCTTGCGGCAGATAGACGTAAGAAGTCCTTTATACACAGAACAAAGGATTTAAAGAACTTAAAGCAAGTAGCTACAGGCTACCATGTATTCAGAAATGCTCCCAGGTTTCCAGGCACCCTCTCACCCACAACAGCACTCTCACAGGCCTCCACTGCACCCACCAGATACACAGTGAGCTACACAGTTAAGGCTCTGGTTACAGCTCTGGATGCTCACATAAGAACCAAGTGAAGCCAACTGCAAGGCTATGTCAGCAAGGGACAAGGTGGAAATGGCTGGGTAAAGGGGTATGAAAATGCTGGAGAACAAAAAGATTCCAGGATTCAGCCCTTTCTAAGAGCAAGGACACTGGGAATGCAGAAATGACAAATGACACCAGCTCTGACCTACTCCTCTGTTTTTGCCGGCTCCAGGTGAAGAGAACAAAACCCAAAGAATCTGTTTCCTATCTCCTGCATGGGCTAGAAGACTATCTTCCACAATCACATGCTGGAAAGCAAGTTTAATTGATCTATAAAATGAACATAGGACATATCAAGCCTTGTGCACACAGAAATGCTCATCGCAGTGTTATCACCCATCCTTTGTCTTGGCCTTTCTCTAAGAAGTGAAACATTTCCTTGGAGAGCACCATGCTGGCAGGAAGGAGTAGTAAGGGAGTCATTCTTTTTCCTGACTCCAGAAGCACCTAAGGAAGAAGTCAGAATCTGGAAGAGGAAAGGAAATCTTACCGTTTTGTCTGGGGACAAGTCTGGCGGCCACATGTCTGGTTATTGTCTGGTTGTGGTTTATTCCTGCACATATAGTCCGGATAAATTTCATTGTCTATGGTACAAAACACCAAGCGGGATTGGAAACCTAAAGGAGATGCAAGAGAGTATCTTGGTCAATGCGAGCCACCCGGGACTAGGTTTGAAGTGCACTGGTGTTGGCAAGACAAGTTTCTGAAGTCATGCAGAATCCACACCTGCCCCAGCCAAGCTGGAAAAGTCAGGTGCAGTTCTTGGTCTGTCACTATATGTACGAATGATGCCTCCCCACAGTATGAGTCCACTGGAAGGGCAAGAGAGACAGAATAGTTCCGTGTAGCTGAGGGGCATTTTCCTGTTATTTGAATGGACTGTGACTCACAAGGGAAGCGCCATATCCATATATTGCTCATCAAGGTACCCTGCATGGTGTGTGCAGTACACAGCAGCAGAGCTGGGGGCCTCCTGGTAGACCCAGAAGGTCAGTCTTGTGAAGACTGGACACTGCAGAAAAAACTTGCAACTCTTCATGCTTCCTACAGGATAAGAGTGCTCAGCAGCGACCATATCAGCTCCAACAACCACAATATGGCAAAAGCTATTGAAATGGCCATCAGCACAAAAGATCGGAAGAGACTGATAGAAACTCTACGTACTTTCAGCTGGAGGGTTTTTTTGTTTGATAGGGGTTTTTTGTTTTGGGTTTTTTTAAGCCTAAAAACCATAACTTTGCTCATGGAAGAATTTGTAAACTGAACATGATGTGACACCCCAGGAGATCTAACAGTCCCCCTGCAGAGAGGGAATCTTCCAGGCTATGGTGCAGGGGACTGATGCGACTCAGTTATGTAGGCCAGGTCAGCTTGGAGAGGACCTCTCAAGTTGTTGAAAAGGCCTCAGAAGGACATAAAGAACTGAAGCAGAACAACATAAAAAAAGGCTACCTATGAAGCGCCTCAACAGATCCTAGTAACAAGTCTGAGGACAAGGACGTGGAAAATAAGACAGGACAAGGCATAGGACACAGTCCTGTTGTGACTCCATGTGTGACCCTCCCTTGACAAAACCTTAGCTGCCCCCTGTGGATACCTGTGCTGTCTTCCAGCAGGAGACTGCTGGGAAGCAGCTGCAGAGGGCAGCACACAGTCACACTGTCTTCAGGGTGTGGATATAAACCCCACACCAGCCCAGAGACCAGGTCCTGTCCCCTTACCTCCTCCACACTCAGAGCTGCACTCGCTCCAGGAACCATAGCTCCAGCTGTAACCCGAGGCCTGCCCTTGCACCGGCAGGTAGTACTCGTACTGTACCCCTGGGTTTGGCTCCTGGCTGATGAGCTGTGAAAGCATGGGATAAAGTCAGGGAAATAACAGCAGCAGCACTTTTCCCCCCTCACAGCATTTCCCCACCATGTCTGAGGGTTCAAGCTGACCTGCTTCCCTCCTGTTCAAGGAGCACTTATTCTCTACAGTGCATTTTCTCCTTGGCTTCTATGCTACTCTAGAGACCATTATTTTCCAGAGAAGGGTGCATTCATCCCTCTGAGAGACAGAAGATCCAGCTGCTCCTGTAACAGTGAGTACCCTTGCCTGGCCTGCAACACACTATAACAAGCAGTGCCCCAGAGCCTGTCCTCGCCGCAACCCCATTTGGTGCTGACTCTACTCTCCCTTAAAGTCAGAGCCCAAGGGAATAGGCAGGAAGCCAACATCAAGCCTTGCCCTGCTCCTTTCTGGGCAACAGAACCAGAGCCCCCTGGGGGCCCCGTCACTTCTCCAGTCTTCCCCATGTGGTCCCCACCGACGCATTCCCACTGCACAAAGCGAGGGCTGCTGCACAAAGCAAGAGAGCAAGAGCGTCAGCGGGGGGCAGGCACAGCCGCTTACCTCAATGATGAGGGGTTCTGTGGTGGGCCCCCGGGCATGGAGGAGCTCTGGGGCCAGATCACCCTCCGAGCCACGGTCATAGTGCATAACGGTGCTAGCTACATGCAGTGCTCGGCTGAAGTCAATTGTCCAATGCCCGTTCAGATAGTACTCCCCTCGCACGTTCTTGACAGCTGGACAAACCCACGTGCCAGAGGAGAAAAGGCAGTAAATTAACACACCCATAACCTGACACCTGGCTCCAGATACCACAAGACGGGGCTTGCTCTAGACTTTCAGGGTATTGGCAATCCACAAAGCTCTCAGCTCTGCCATTTGAACCCCAGCTCCTTTACATCAGTATTGTAAACCTTTAAGTGTGGCGACAATCTAATACAGCAACATCTACCAACGCAGCATAAACTCACACATTGGAAGAGGACCATGAGAACTCAACAGGCCTACTCCTGTTTCCACTCAACACTGCATTGCAGGTGTGGCAAAAAAATGAGACCATCATCCTCCAATGGTGCTGTCCCCCCTGTAATGCTGTCTTGCCAGAAGCTGCTCCACGTTCAGACAGTGGTTCTTACCAGCTTTGCTGCAGACCAAGCACTTTTTTGCTGTACAACTAAATGCCTCCAGTATATTCCATCCCTGTCTCTGCATTCCCCACTGTTAGTCACTGAGGCACAGCCTATGTCAGCCTATGTCCCACTTGCCATGAAGGTGTGGGATTCAGACCCCACTGCTTCTACACCACTATCCTGTTCATCAGACATTCTATTCAGAAGACAAAGACTGCTGCATCCTCTTTTCTACAAAGGGAAACCACCGGACTAATTTGTCCAAAGCATTGGGCAATGGAAGAGTCTGAAAGCAGAAGAGTATTTGCTTTCTCCACTGGGATTTCCTCAGTCCTGCCCAGAAGGCTAGGTGAGGACATTTCCCCCTCCTTTTTGCCCTCTGCAGCATGACCAGGGTTTGAGGTTGTACAGACAAATACCCAAAAGATATCTATGGGGAAAAGAAGTCCATCCCAAACTTTCGGGTGACAGGAGGAGTTAGGGTTTACATCCACCAAGCAAAGAGCAGAACTCATAGCCAAATGTTGCTGTATCAGCTAGACTCTATGTAAGTTCCAGGCAGGAAGTGTGAACATGGTTTGGGTCTTTTTATTCCACACCCCCAGATCACCGCAGGAGAGAAAATGAGGTAAACCTGAAGGCCAGAGCTGAGCATTACTAACACTTCAAGGATACTCAATATTCAGATCCTGATTTTCAGAGTTTTTCTCTCTGCCATATCAAGTCCTCAAGGTAAACATCCCAAACCCCAGTATACCTGAAAACCAAATTTTAATGCAATGGCTGGAATCCAAATGGACTGAAACACAGGTTCTGACATCAGTCTTACCCAGAAAGTTCCTGCTGGGCATAACCTCCTTAATTTGGATGCTTGTGGCTCCCACAGGGATGATGAAGATTTGATTGTACCCTGGAAAAAAAAGAAAGGGGATTATTCAATAACTGTCTGTGGATGCCACAGTCACTCTTCTGTGCCAAAGATGCTCATGGTTTTATTGCAGCCTGAAAAACTGGATAAGCAACTGGATGAGCTTTTTGATGGTGGCTTGAAGCATTTCAGCTGTCACTTTACGTGCATTCTGAATAGCTTCACCCAAAACTACCCACAGGTCAGTCCATGTGTAAAAAGTTCCAACAATACCTCAGAAAAGTAAGCACGGGAGTCAGTGCAATGTCCATTTTTTACATTTTAAAATCTTTGGAATTTCAGCAAGTATCATATTGGAGCTCAACACAGAGAGATTTGACAACAAGTGCAGTTGTTATCTTGAAATTATTAAAAATTGGCCAAATGCAGAAGATGCAGTCCCTTTTCTAGCCTTGCACCAATCCTGGTGGGGCTGTCAAGACACTGGACGGGGGAACACTCTTTATGAGGGAGATATAACTATATCCATATGGTACATTTACAGCACCTTCTGGAGACTGAGCAGGGAAAGACACCAGTAGCATGGCAAGTACATCCATCTGTACTAAGGAAGTGATTCCCAGGATAAGGCCATCAATACAATACATTTTCTGATGCTAAAGCAGCTGAAGAGCCACATGCCATACAGACATTTCAAGTGACCATCCCAGCCTGCCTACAATAATCATGTGAGCAGGTGTCTCCACCAGCCCTTGCAGGAACTTTAGTTTAGGTTTAACTCTCCCCTTCTCACCTGCCCAAACTACCTAGATCATTTGTACCTTTGGGGAGGCTGGGCACATCAAAAGTGCCCTTTACACCATAGCAGGTGCTGCCATCTCCTCCACACTGCAGGCACTTGTCCTCCTTCTTGGCAGATTCCAGCATGTTATCACAGCCAACGGCCTGTCAGAGCACAGGAGCATTGATATGAATAAACCATAATGACAGAGGAAAGAAAGAAAAAATGGCCAAATGCTGGACTGATCTAATGAGAAAGCCTGAATCTAGGGGGTCTGAGAAGTCAGGATGGGGCAGGGAAGGAGTTGTCAGAGAAAGGACAGAGTTGGCATCTTCTATTTCACATTCAGAGACAGATAGATAAATACTGTCCACATGCTCCTCAGCACCTTGGAAACTGAATGGTTCTCCTTTTCTGGTGCTATTATGAGAGGCCAAGTAGAACAAAGGGAAGCAACAGAAAGACTGACAGTCACAATGGTAAATGAAGGAAGCAACAAGATGACTAACCTGACAAGCTCCCTCTACACAGATGTCCCGCTTGCCAGGTTCACAGGTAGTCCCATCTACCACTGCTTCCTTGTGCCTGTAGTAGAAGTTTTCTCCCTTGGGAATACAGTTTAACTCACACTTATTAGGCGCTGGTAGGAGAGAAAAAACAAACATTATGTAGTACGGCTAATAGCTTGATAATGCATGAGGAGCCTGGTTTTAGACCACAGGAGCAGAAACAGAGGGGTGGACTGATATTAAGCGGCAGATACTGAAGAAATTTCTGGGTCACAAACTGCTGGGGACTGGAAAAATACCCTGGTAAAGCCTCACTGTATGCAACCATTTCCTCAGGCACCTTGGCTGGCCAGTGGTAGAGAGGGGACATTGGGCCAGGTGGATATTTGGTTATTCCTTAGGACTGTTCTTATGCTCCCTTGGAGTACAAGGCTTTCTAGAATGAGAACAAGTGCTGGTACAGAACACAAGGGAGCTGTTATCTTAACAGCCAACAAACAAAACTTTAAATCCATCTTGAAATCCTTTGTAATTTGTTAAACCACTGTGAATGATAACATATCAAGGCTCAGAGCAAGGACCTCTGGTTCCTACACCTGCCTTCTGAGCTGGTTCCTCAAGAAAGCATGGGCCAATTGAAAGAGATGTCATATCTTCTGAAGCACTCAATTATATGCATTTGTTTCTCCTGTGCCCTGCTAATATTCTTTTGCCAATATTGAAAATACAGCAGAGCTTCTGCTTCTCTAATAATTTAGGACCTAGCTGCAACCAGTTCCCGCTTTCTTGAGCAACGGTTCTGAAAGAATGGCTGTTACAAGAGACAACTATATATTGCTGCAGTGGGAGCTGTTTCTTGGCCCATGCATCCAGTGTCTTTGTGAGAGCAATGCTTTGCTGCTGGCAAAAAGATTTTTTCCATGCCATCCCCTGCCCCCCAACTCCAGCTAAGGAAGTACCCTACAAGCATACTACAGTCAAAAACATTACAGTCACTTCAAAACGTACTGTTGATAATTAGGGATGACGTGTAACCCTACATGTTTATCATTACCTCCATAATACGGAAGCCACTTGTATTTCTTTCCTTGGAATTCTGTCCCATCAAACTCTGCACATTGCTCTGCCCGGAAATCCTGGGAGCCTTCCGGGCAGCTCTGTTTGGAGGAGAAAATGTTTATATTGGGCCATTATAAAAAGGAGGAAAATCAAGTGTACAACAAAAAATTGTTTTTTATTTATTATTGCTCCCATATAAAATCAGGGCATAAACTCAATATGCCTTTGAAGGGGTACTGTTGATGAACCACATTCACCAGTGATGCCAGAGAAAGAGAAACTAATAATGACATATTACTTCTGAACAGGAATGATGTTTATCTGGGGAAAAGGAGCAACAAGCAAGCAAAAACAAAAACCAGAGCAAAACCAGAGCACTGTACCTGAATGTTGCAAGACCGATAACTTCGAGTTGGTCCAACACAACTGGAAGCACCTTCTGTCCTGAAAGACAGAAAAACAACATGAAGGTCTCTGAAGAATACACATGCAAAAAATCATCTCATGGCAGACATTACAAATCACCTTCGCATCAAGCATATCACCCTCACACAGTTTCCTGAAACAGCAAAATAACTAAAATGCACTTCTTTTCCACTAAAGCAAGCTGGCATCTTCTAGTGCCATTTTCTGCTATGGTTTGCATTCTGGCATGAATGAGACACACACCATGAACGATTGCAGTATAGCTCTTCAGGGTCACGTTTCAACTAAATAATGGAAGCAGAGCTTTTAGTCCTTTGTCCACTAGCAAATGGTTGAGATGTCCGTACCAGAACCAGAAACATGTTATAAGCAGCAGGAGGGTAGCGGCCAATTCAGAATAGGTACACACATCATCTATCGTGCTGTTTATGTGCACCCTAGGCCCATTAGTAGGAAGAGCTAAACATGCCTATGGAAAGTGTGCAACACCCTCATTCCAATCAAATTTCTCCAGCTGAGAATTATGGAGAGTAGAGTAATGGAGGAAATTGATCTGAAAAGCCAACCAATGCCTAGTATCTCAGCATTCCTAAAATGGAGAGACAGGCCCTCAGGGATTCTGGCAGGTGTCTGCCATAACACACAGGTGTATACCATAATGGGCAGCCTTCAAAAGAGACCTTTATTCTGGGTGGGAGGAAGCAGTGCTCCATAACTCTGGATTCTTTCATTAAAAAAACCCCCTCTCATTTCTCTAAACATAAAGAGGCTGGTTCTTCCAGGATATTATTGAGAGTCTGGCTTTTTTTTTTCCTTTTCTTTGTTTTTATCCACAACAGGATCTCTCAGGTCCATCATTCCCAACAGGTGCCATCCCAGTCATCCTCCTGACTGCATCTAACCCAGCTGCAAATGAGATGGCACAGCGTTACTGCTGCTTGAGCCAACTCCACTCTTCTGTTTCTTCGAGGGTAATTTACCTTCCTGGGAATCATAAGCCTGAGAAAAATCTTGGCACAGTCACTGGCTCTCTGGAGAGAAACCTACTGCTCTGGACTGTTCTCCTTTCTCCCCCAGGCCTGCCATGCTAGACCTGATTGAACAGCTGCTGCCATACCAATCACCTGATTGCACAGCCCCAGATCTCACAGAGAAACCACTGTGCTCTAGCAAAGGAGCCAAAGCAAGGATGTGTTGAAGAGAGTGCTATTCAAAACAGCAGTGACAAGACTGAAGCAGAGGATCATCTCAAAGTGGACTCAGGTGACTTATTCCCCTGGAATCAAACACTAGGTTGTTTTTGCTCCGGATGTATATTGGAACACAAGTGCAGGAGCTCAGTAACAGAAAAACACATTTAAAGAAAGAAAAAAGAGGTTAGCCCTCACCTTTGGGAATAGCAGCGCCGTTGCCGAAAGCTGACTCCACCACCACAGCTCCGACTGCACTTGCCCCATTCACCCCAGCTCCCCCAGACATCAATCTGCCGTTTCATCCGGCGGCCCTGTGAATAAAAAACCCCACAGACATATCAAATGGACATGGCAACACAGGAAAAAAACCAATGAACATGAAGCAGAGCTCCCGTGTGTTCTCTTGCAAAAGAGACGGTCTTGCTGGGCTGTATTCCTAGTATGAAAAGTGGCAGAGAAAAATACATCAGAAATGTCAAGCCTCTAATATCTAGGAGTATTAGCTTCCTGAAGCCATATAGCACATCCAGCTTTATAATCTCCCTTAAACTGTTACTGTTTGTCTATTCACAGAATCTCAGTACTTTTGAATAACCATCTGAAAGAGGATAACATCTCCCTCTCAGCAAGGCAGCAAAGGCAAATCATTACTTCAGGGACTATGAGCACTGTCACTCCACACCAGATCAACAGAGCCACTTAATCCCAAATCCTTGGCTCCAAGCCAGATACTTAGGAGAAATAAAGGAAGCAGTAAGGAAACCCCCGGAACACACTTTTTACTGCAACAAAATTCCATACATGGACCTTTTTTCCCCCTACCCAACTGTGTCCAATGATGAGGTCAAGGTCTGGGCCATCATTAGCTACAGCCTTAATTAATTTTGTGTTTAGAAAGTCTGAATGGATACTGACATTAAGAGAAATAAGCATGATAATATAGACAAGATGTTACAAGTGCAATGGAACCAAACAAAATACATTGTCTCAGAAGCACATGAAATAACATATTTTCAGGAAAAAAGGGCCTACTGCAGCAGATGGGATCCACATACAGCAGGACATGGGGGTTTAGTGGGAAGAATAGCAGTATCCTGAGAAAAAAAAGAATAATTGCAAGACGCAACAGGATTAATTCCGCTTGGGTAAAAAAAGGTAAATGCAGGGTTACACAGGGAGTGACGCTGTAAAAACAGGGTTTGCTGTGCCGCTGCACCTGTAGGGCCGTTTATATATATATTGTACAGCTGAGAAGGTAATGCGTACCATTTGGGCACTTAGCCATTTGGGGTAGTGAAGAGCGGGCAGGCAGAGAAACAAAAGGTAAAAAATTATCGAGATGTAGTCTAATTCCCTTCCACACACACAGAGTATCCCATCAAATCTACATAACCTCTGGGTCTGGGTCCCAGTCCATCCTCTAGTTTCACATGGCCCCTTCTGACTGGAACACAGCATCCCACGTTCCCATCCTCTACGTTTCCCTGCTCGTGCTCTGTTTCCATTCCTTCCTGTTGTCCCTCCTGCATCCCCATGTAAGCTAATCCCTGATGATCACCCAGCTAGTAAGTGCCATCATAAGGGTTTTCTGCAGGAGTGAAGGAACACCCTAGAAATGGAGAATTTCACCATAGCAGGGATATTAAGCTACTCAGCAAGCGCTTTCCGCCCACCCAGGTCACTTTCCAAGGCCTACAGAGAAGGCACACGCTCCTCACTTTAAGAGCATAATTTTCACTTCAGTTAACTGATAACTGCTTTTACATAAGACATCCAGGTCTCTGCTAGAAATAGGAGCTAGTCTAATAAATTATCCAGTGAATCCAACTCACGCAAGATGCATGGGTTAATCCTCCCTTGTCATTTAAACAGTTTTTGTAATTTTCTACACATACTCCCTGCCTGACCGTACGTCCCTGAGTTATAGTCTTGTTTCTCTCTTTCACCCTCTTCTAAGGAATAATTCCCTGCTGCTGGCAGAGCAACAGTTAGAGATATTAGCCGATCATATTTATGCACTTACTACCAAATTACCCATAACTATCTAGCTGCAGGGTCACCCCAAATTCTTCCTGCTTATTACTTATATTGCTCTAATGTGAAACACTTTCTTCCTAGCCCATGCTATTTGATTTCATTCACACAAGTTTTATGCAATTCTTTCTAATACCTCTGCAAGCAAAATCCTTCAGGCCAAGTTTTCTGGTTCAGACTAACTCTGTTTGCCTTCACCCTGCTCACTCAATGGCACTACCCAGGTTACAGCCACTTCTACATACCTTCTCTCTGCCAAGTTAACATTTCCCTGACCCCTTGCCAAGCCCTTCTTCCATTCTTCCATTCCAGATATTGAGCTCAGTGTTTGTCTTCTGCATTCTCGTTTGCCTTTCCAGGAGTAATCCCATCAATAGAGTTTTAGCTTTCAGCAAGGCATCTTATTTTCCCAAGTTTTTCTTTCAAAGACCTAATTCCTCCCCCTGTAATCCCTCCTCCCTTACTCTCAAAAGAATGAAGCATGCTACCACTCTGTTTCTCTGCAGTCTTATTCCTCTATATCAACTGACTGATTTAGGAGCAGTATTAGCTCACCCTGGAAACAAGGGACCTTTCAGCCAGCATAAGGGAGAAAACATGTAGATAAAAATCCAAAGGAAGAGCATTTGAAAGTCAGATTGCTGGAAGGCAATTAGGATAGAAAGCCCTTCCCTGACACACACACCAACCTGATAAATATTCCAATATCCCTCCTACAGAAGTAGCATTCTTTATTCCTTCTATAGAGAGCAAAATCTGCAGGGACTCTTTGTTGTAAGGTTTATGCATCTGCAGAGTGCAGGAACAATCATTTGCTCACTATCACTCCATTTATGCATACCCCCAAAAGGAGCATCAGCCAGAAGAATCCTCCCAAAGCTGTACAGTGTTAGAGAAACATTTTAACAGGGGCCAAACTCCAACATTCAGAAATCTGTGCACAGTCCTCATTACTTCAGTAGCTGCATGCATGTGTATGCAGGCAAATATAAAGCTGCATATTTATAACAAATAAGAAATCTATTATTACATAATCTGATAACAAGATGTTTTTAGATGCTATCAGATAGTTTCTGTTCCAAAAGTCTCTTTCTGCTCTCTTCAGACTCTAGAATGCTTTTATCTGTTATCAGCCAGGACAACTACATCCCAGGCCCTCTTGGACTCCAGAACTAAAAATCTACAAACTTCATCGCTGTTACCAATTCACTTGGCTCCATTCCCCCCTTGCTTCAGCCCAGCACGCATACAAGAATGCAGTTCCTTTATCCGCAATAAGTATAGATTTTCATGCTTCAAGAAAAGCCAGAGAAAGCGTACAACCATCTTACCTGATTTCTAAAAACTCCAGAATGGACAGTTAGTTAATGCCCAACTGCTCTATCTCGTTTTGTTGCCTGTTAAGACAACAGAAATGCATACCTTCTGGGGATATTGATGATGCACATGACCCTGGCACCACGTGCTCTCAGTGCTCATTGGTAAACAGGCTGCTGTGGTATAAAAGTTTAGAAGGCCAGTGATTTCATTTTTTATGAACACTGCATTGCTTTCATCAGTTCCTAGATAGATGCATTGCTGATGTAGTTGCAGCATCTGCTGTTATCAGGCCAACTGTATCTGATGTAACTGGCGAGTAAAAAAGCTATGCCTCTGAGTCACTAGAGCTTCAGACTTTGCCTTTAAAGACAATTCCAATATGCATCAGACACCAAAAAAAAAAAAAAAGAATTCTGGAAAAGGGCCCTAGATAACATAATATATACCATCTAATATTTATTTTTATATACGAAACATGCGCTGGAAGAAGAGTTATGAATGGGACTCAACTCAGAAAGACAGAAAATGTTGACAGTGTGTAGGAACACTTTAAAAAGGGTCCTTGAAAGACTTCTCAGTCAGTCTGATGAGATGGGTAGGAAACGATGCATGGGAAGAGGACTGTGCTTCTCAGACAGATGCATTGCAGGCATGCAGTGATCCACCAAGTTCATATAACCAAACGTGGACTAGCAATTCAGCATGAATAATTTCCTAGTGCCTTGTTGCAACTCCCATACTAGCAAGCTATCAAAGCAGACATCAATTTACTATACAGTCCGAAGTCAGCAGTGAAGGTCTGCAGTCGCAGGTCCAAACAACCTAAATGCCAACCAGGTTCTTACCCCTAGTGTTTCCCTTACTCCTTGGGCACCTTTGAGGGCCTAGAGATAGTCAACCTGAATTATTCTGTGATTCTTTGTGCTGCTTTTCCAGACTGACAAGCAGCAACAATACACCATGTTACACCACTCCAACAGTCACTGCTCAAAGCACACAGTTACCCATATCCACGCTATGCCTGAGAGGTTTTGGACAATACTAGTGCTTGCTTTTAGCTCAGCAGGTCACATAGCTTTGGTCCACTGAGCTGCAATTGAAGCATCTTTTTGGACACTGAAAAGTTTTTACTGTGATTTCTTGAGCTGCATCACATACTTACTAGAATCCATTCAGATCTGATACAAATCTTGGTGCCAACACTGAGGACGTGGTGCGAAATCCTTAACATGGGAAGTTGACTACAAAGGCCTGTACAATTGTTACCCACTGAAAATAGATGTCGCTGTCAATGATGAGTAATGTGAAGTTGATTCTCCAGGTGTCACTGTTATTTTATGCAGCATTTCCGTGGCTTAGAACTATAGTAAAAATCAGACTCTCTCTTTAACCTTTCTTAGTATTTCTCGGATAACCTTTATTTGATAAATATCTGCTTTCTGGGGTTTACAGTTTCTGCCATAAGGTTAATGTTTATTTTGACACACCCCTGAACTGTAGCCCCATTGATGAAACATGTATGAAAGAAGGGTGAAAACCAAACACTTTACAAAAGAAAGTTATCACCACAGTCATTTATTCTGTAATGGTTTCATTGCCAAATTCTTGGCATTTAAGAAGTCTCCAGTGAAAAATGCAGCTTTGCTAAGTTTGAATTATAATTGCTCAGAGAAAAGTTAATTGCTTAGAGAAAAGTTAATAAGGGAGGGAAAAAAAAAAAGAAACATGTCAAGGTGCCCCAAGGGCTGGCTGCTCCCTGTGGGCTGGGAGCCAGTAGCATGGGGCTCTCCCAAGGAGGCAGGGCAAGCCAGGGAGCAGGGCAGGCTGGGGGACAGCCCCAGCCCCGGGAATTGGGCACCTTCAGCCGAAGCCAGGCCAGGACGTGGGACCACAAGTGGGCCTGGCTCGTCAGGGCCCATGGCAGGGCAGGGCTGTGGGGAGCTGGAGACCGGCCCTGCTGCAGCATCGCTGGGGCAGGGACTCACAGCCCCACGCTGCTGCAGTGGGGTCCTGGGCTGTGGGCAGGGTGGAGTGAGGCCAGTTGGGGCCAGTAGAGCCTAGTAGTGCCGTCGGGGCTCTGACAAAAACAACCCACGTGGAGTGTATTCTTAGACCATGTGCTTTTCAGGACACGAACCATTTCCTTCTCCTTTCTATATCCAGAAGACCTGCCCAGTACTACAATGACAATCACCTGTAATGTTTCCATATAGCTAAGCCCTGCAAGACACGTGGCATTCAACACTCACACTTAATTGAAAGGGAGCTGAAAACATTCAGTGTATCTCACACATTTATAATGTAGATAGATGCTACTATTTGAATAGACACATTTTCAAGATAAAGCCATCTGCAACCGGCTATGCTATTAGCCAAAAATGCAACAAAAAATAAGCGAATGAATCAGACCCACATCAGCAAAGCATTTTTTATAACTCTGTCTTAACCATTGATCTTGGCTCAGACACAGCAGGCTTGCAAAGAGCTTTGAAGGTGAAGAATGCCAAGTACCATTTTTATGAATAATGAATAAGCAATCAAAGAATTGCATTTGAGCAAAACTAGAAAAACAAGAATGAAAGTGAACAAGATGGTGACAGCAGGAAGCGAAATACAAAATGGTACAGAAGAAGAGAGTATCTTATTAAGACAAACTGCTTCACAAAGAGGAGAAAAAACCGAAAGGCTTCATTAGTTTTAAGGGCTTGTGGTTTTTACGCTCACTGTGTATATCTCCTTTCATTCCTCTCTACCACTTTAGCCCTGACTTGTTAGCATATCCCCTCTAACAAATCCACTAAAATCCATCATTTCCCTTACATCTTCAGCTCCCCAAAACACTTCGGGTTCTCCCTACATCACTTAACCCACTCCCTCATTGTTCCCAATTCTTTTCCATGTTCCCTGTGGTCACCTCCTGCCAGCACACCTCACTCTTCTACCTCTTTATGGGCTGTCCCACCATATACCTGGCTCCTTCCACATCCCCTGCTTTCCTGTCAGCTGGGCAAGATGCGGTGCATGCCTCACCTACTGCAGAACCAGGTATGTGCTGCCCCATGGGACTGTGCTGGCTTGCTGGCTAGCGGGCAGAGCAGGTAAGTTACTTTTCAGAAATGGAAAGCCTTCCAGAAACTTTGGGTGGCCTGGAGCTGACTAGGGTATAAAAAGAGCTCTCTAAAAAGATACAGCCGTTGCAGAGAAGTCAAATTAATTCTTGGAATCCTTGTGAAAGAAACTGGGGACATTCAGAAAACTCCACAAAGACGGGGATTGTGAGAAGCCTTCATGACCCCAAACTTATTTGGAAAAATGGACAAAACACACAGTATGAAGTCATCAGAAGTTGTTTATCCAAGGGATCTAACAGGAACTCAAAGTTGAAATGGATAAACTGTTACATGCTAGCAGACAACCCTCTCAGCTAAAACCACTTTGGCATCTGATTATTGGAAAGTGGAAAATCTGACACCAGTTTACAAAAGGATCCCAGGGGAACCCAAGGAACTGTACACCCACACAGTGTAAAACTGACATCTACTGAGAAATTAATAGCAATGATAACAAAGAACAGAATTAGCAGGCACCTGCATAAATACAGTATATTTGGGAAAAAGTCAACAAGGCTTTTTTAAAGGCAAATCCTTCTAAGACTATTGCGGTTCTTTGAAAGATTCACAAACCTGCCAACAAGGGTAACGTGTCAGACACACTCAGATTTCCAAAAAGCTTTCAATAAAATCCCTCACCTAATGCTTTGAAAGAAGCTAAGCAGCCAGAAGGAAAGCCCTTGCACGGATGATGAGTAGGTGGCCCAAAGACAAAGGTAGGAGTGAAATCTCTGTCCACTGCAAGAACTGACATTAGCAGCAGAATTCCGTAAGGAACCTGAACTGCTCAACACATTTATAAGTTACACCAAAACCACAGAAGTAACAAAGGCAGCTGATGAAACAGACTGCAAAGAACTATGGAAGGACATTATAGTATAAGTGACTTGGCACTAAAATGACAGTTGAGATTTCATGTAGGTAACTTAAGCGATGCACAGGAGAAACCACAAATCCTACCCTAACAAATAAAATTATTACATATGAGCTGATCTTTACCACTCAAGAGCAGGATCTTGGTGTTATGATAGAAATGCTGTGATGCTAGAAGTCTACATGGTTTCAAGGAGACACTGACCAAATTCAGGGAAGAGAAATAGAGATGTCTCCAGCTCAAAGGGTTCATAAACTACAGGTGACTGGAGACTTGAAGTATACTGGGGGAAAGTGTACCTACTTACCAATCTTTTTATCTTTTTTCTAGATGTGTTTGTGACATAGCTGGAGATAGGATATAGGGCAAAATGAACAGGTCCTACCCAGTACTATTATTCTTGTGCACTTTTTCTACCTTTCCCTCAATAGGAGCATTAATAAAATCTCCTTCTCTTTCTCCCTCCTCACAGTAATATTCACTGTTTCTGTATGACCTTAATTTTGAGGTCCTTCTGCACCTTCTGCCCTTTCTGTCAGATCTGGTTAAGGGGTTTAGAAGTCTAGTCAATAGATTAACAGTGTTTAAACAATTAAAACATTCATTTCTTTAGAATAAATTAAAACCAGCATTTTAACCTAAAAATGCAGACCCATAGAAAGCAATACCATCCAGATGAAATGTATTTTAATATGATTTTCAGCCAAGCCTCAGATGAGCCTTCACTTTAAGCACACCTGCAGTACAATCTAGGAGCAAATATAAGCATTGGACATGATCTAACTATCAGCTAATGCCTACAGATCATAAAAGATTAAATAAAACTCTTCCCCTGATGAGCAGCTTTTCCTTTAAATAGTCCCATGGTATGGGCAGATAAGACATTTCCACCCTGGAAAGAAGGAATTCAAGATGCAAAAATTTGCCAACATGAAATCACACTTGTAAAAAAGAAATTGAGGCAGAGAGAAGTCTGATGTATGTCATGTTTACTAAACATAAAGCAACCCCAAAGCATACAATACACACACACAATCATGCCAAATACGTGCACACAACAATAATAGAAGAGTTATTCACATGGAAAACCTTCAGAATTTATTTTCTCTAAATCACCAGAAGTGCTGTTCTATGGGCAGTAGCACTAATGGGCAAGGGCTCAGGCAGTTTTACATCATTTCATCCTTCTCTGAAAACACAAGAGGAATCATAACAGAAACACTTGAACAAATTTTCCATTATTGCCACTATTCACAAACTTCCTAGAAGCAACGACAGGATGGCTTGAAATTGCACTAGACTCTTCTGTCTCAGTTCTGCATTAACAGCTAGGGTATAAGATGGAGAGACATCCATATATAAGATGGAGAGACACCTTTGTTCTCTTTGTATAGCCCCTAAACACAACTCCTCCTGACCATCCAGCTGTAGTTTCTAGTACTACCACAGTGCAAACAATAAAGGAGCTACAAGAAATGGGTGACGTCCTTTTCCAGATCCTTCAAAGCCTGGTGAAAAGGGACAGATACCGCAGGTGCTGTATGGTAAGACCCTTTCCATATTCTAGCAGGAAAGATGGGAAGAAGAGTCTAGCATGTCCCACCAAGAATGGAGCACTGGACAGGAAATTCTCAGCAGCCAGTGGCTTTGACAAGCAGGAGTCCCTCTCTTGCTCCTTAATGCTGCCTGCCATGTCTGGCAGATAAACCAGCCACTCTCAGACTGTGAGCAGAGAGAAGATATAGGCAATAGCCTCAGCTACTCTTAAAGTCTCAGCCCTGTCAACATTTCTGCCCCTATTCTGCTTGCTGCTTTCTCTAGCCTAACAATTGATAAAGTAAAAACAAGTTCAGCTACTCCACTCCAAAAGTAGGAGAAGAGATGAAAAACAGCAGGCACCAATCTACGCCCTTTAATCACAAGCAGACATGAATCCCTGTAGACCCATCCTTGTGTAAGCTTGCAGTTCACATGTTTATAGCTGTACTCCCATTAGCACTATCAGTCTGTGTGTTTGCAAGTTCATGCTTTCCTGCCTCTGGGACAAAAGGTGTCCAATCATTGTTTGCATCAGCGGACAGGATGTATCTGAGAGGTAAGTGGTTCATTCTGGAATAAAACCCACATACGCTAGTCTGTGCCTTTTCTGCTGTTTTTAGTTCTCCCACCACCACCATCTTCTTCCTGGGTCTACGCTATTCACTGTATAGCTGGACGTGACCCACCTTTCTACCCATGTGCTGCTATACTGGCAGCTCATTTGATACCAAAATTGAAACAATTGCTGCCGCCTCAGCTGCAAGGCTGCTCTGGATCTAATATTTAGCACAGTGTCCTGGTTTTCACTGGGGTAGGGTTAATTTTCTTCATAGTAGCTAGTATGGAGCTACGTTTTGGATTTGTGCTGGAAACAGTGTCGATAATACAGGGATGTTTTTGTTCCTGCTGAGCAGTGCTTACACAGAGCCAAGGCCTTTTCTGCCTCTTCCACCACCCCACCAGCGAGCAGGCTGGGGGTGCACAAGAAGCTGGGAGGGGACACAGCCGGGACAGCTGACCCCAACTGACCAAAGGGATATCCCACACCATATGATGTCATGCTCAGCATATAAAGCTGGGGGAAGAAGAAGGAAGGGAGGGACATTTGGAGTGATGGTGTTTGCCTTCCCAAGCAACGGTTACATGTGACGGAGCCCTGCTTTCCTGGAGATGGCTGAACACCTGCCTGCCGATGGGAAGGATTGAATGAATTCCTTGTTTTGCTTTGCTTGTGTGCGCGGCTTTTGCTTTACCTATTAAACTGTCTTTATCTCGACCCATGAGTTTTCTCACTTTTACCCTTCTGATTCTCTCCCCCATCCCACCCAGGGGTGGTGTGAGCGACTGCTACGTAGGGCTTAGTTGCCAGCTGGGGTTAAACCACGACACACAGTTAAAGTGACAGAGCCTCAATTTCTTAGAAATATGCCACTATACATTAAAGGAAGCGTTTCTCCTTCAGTGTGGGGAAACGCACCATGCCACCTGACAATCTCTTATACCTCTGCCACTGGAAATTACAGAAGAACAGCACTGGGGAGGGACCTTTTCAATGCTATGTGACATGGATTGAAGTTATTTTTCAATAACCCTACCATCTAAGGCGAATCCCTAAAGGAGTGGAGAATGGTGTAGAACAGCAAGCAATTCTCCAACTTATTTTCCCACCATGCAGTATTCCCTGCCTCAGTTTTCAGTCTCACCCTCTCCTTCCCTTCCTTTCTGCCACCACATATGTACAAAATTTGCATTCGTAGCAGCAGGGCTACCACTCCTCTTCTGCAGCAGTGAAACAGAGGCATGCAGGCACTGCTTTTCCAGAGCTGTCCCACCTGTGGGAGTTCAGGCAGCTCCACTACTCTTTGCTGCTGGATCTTCCTGCTTCCTCATGGCTTGGACAGATCCAGCATGTCAGGGAAACTGAAATTAAGTGATGGCCAAGCAAAAGCTCCCTTCATTCAGCATGCCTTCAAGAGGAGCTACTGATTGCATGCAGCGGACAGAGTCTAATGCTACAGAGAAATGCCAGCCTTCACAGCTGCAGGGTGTTTCAGTCATTTCCCTTCCAAAAAATCACCAGGTTGGAGATAGGCAGGTGAACAGATGAAATGAATATAGTATATTTCATTTCTGGTTCTTTTAACATACAGCACCATCTTCTATTAGATGTGAGATAGCAAGATCTCATTTAAGCATATTTCCATCTGTAAGATAGGAAATCTATGACGACTAACAAACTCTGCTTGATTTCTGGCTTCTCAGCCCTGATCTTCAAAAAAGGCCTAGAAAGCATTTGCAAATGCTGAATCTGGGAACAGAAATTCATAATCAAACTAGACGTTAAAAGTTACGGACTCATTAATTTTAATGGCATATTTATAATTCCTCACTACTCCCACAAAACACTTAGCCCAGGTGATAATTACCCGCCCTCACCCCACGTTCCTTTACACCTAACAAACATATCACATCTTCCTTTGCTAACACTTCCACTCTACTCAGCAGGTCACCTTTTACCTCAGATGTCCAACTCATTAATATAATTGAAGTTAAACTCAGAGAAACTGTTCTCAAGCTGCGTTTACTTCAGAAAGATCCTACTTCTCTCTCAGAAAGGAAGAGGAATCCCAGTTCCTGATAGCTGTGTTCTTTTTCTGACAATATCAAATTGGCTTAACATAAATATTACCTCCCCCACTGAAGCTAAACCATATGGCTTAGACCAAAGACAAAAGAAAAATCAGCTAACCAAAGATTCATTCTTTTTACTTTGTGACAACTCTCTCTAGCTTTGAAGCAGGAGACAGCAATTACTGCTTTGCAGATTAGACCCCTAGAGCCAAAGGCACTACCAGAATTTTGTTATTTAATTGCCATGTTAGACTTTTCATAACATATATCACAGTAGGCCTGATGACTTGAACCCATTAGCTCTTTCAGGAATAGTTTCTACAAAATACTTGAGTTACAGATGTTGACAGTCCTTAACAGAACTATCTTTCATTTCTTGTGACAGTGTTCAGAAGAGCTTTTACTTACTGAAAATGCAGACTGTGGCATCATTGCTAGCATGAGCAGAAGGAACAAGTTCTTCATCTCTGCCTGTGGGAACAGAAAGAGTATTGATCAGAATTTCTTGCTTCCTTGCTGCTTGTATGGTGGAAAAGCTAAGATACTATACAGTAAAAATGGAGGTGGAAATAAAATCAAGGTGAGAGAAGAAAAACAGTTTTATCACTACACTCCCTGGACAGATGAAGGCAATGGCAAAGACTGAAATTACCCTGCACAGAAAGCCAGAATGTAATTACTGAGTGCAAATATTTCCCTGAACTTTCCTCCAGTATTATGAGAACACCATCCCCGGGCACAGCAGAAGATGCATGCTGTTGCATGTCTGCTCTCCCACCCTTTTACATATACACATGATAAAATACTTTAAGATTGCAATGACTTCAACCAACCCAAGGTAAGAAATTCCACAGTTAACATTTCTGTACCGTATATTCATCCCGTGTGGCTTGGTGAAGCTTCATGTCTGTCTTTGTGTGATCTTGCCTGTTTAAAATCCTACAGTTTATCATGGACAGCTATAGCTAGATTCAACCATCAGTAGTTCTGTCCCTTCTGCAGAGCTAGAAAGGAGATCAGGCCACACAGACTGCTATGGCAGCATGCAACAGTTCCCAAGAATTGGGGCGTTATGCACATTTGGGACCACAATACTTCATTGGTGCATTGCCTGTTGCTACTTGATCCTTCCTCTTTTCAGTTGCAGCAACCAAGCCCACACCAATCACCTCCCATGAATGTTTACAGTTGTGACCATGGACACTTCAGCCACTAGAGACTGCCTGTTTCTCATGACCGTTTTCTCGTGACCTCATGACTAGTTGATTGAGCCCAGAAAGAAGAGATAGACTAGATATTCCTAGCATAGTTTTATGTAGTCTAAGGTTCTTTCTAACTTGGGAAAGGAAAGAGAAAAGGAAAGATGGAGAAATCTTCCTTTCACAGTGCATAAAAGCATCAAGGAAGAAATGTTTATCTCATCAGTCATTGTAACACCACCTGTTTTAATATTAAAACTTCATATATAGCTCCTTTAGCCTGGCCTGTTAAATCCATATAAAATATAGAAGGTATATCACCATTAACAATTACAATATTGATATAAAATCATTGCTGCATGAGAATATCAAATCAGAAACAAAATATACCCAAAATGAAACCTGCTTGATCTAGCATTTGCATATTTCAGGTTATTTTATGATGGGCAACCATTTTTCTCATAGTGCTAGGCCTCACTGAATCACAGCTCATTACAACGCTCTAAGTCCATATATATCATAGATTTTGACACTCCCAACATTCACAGTGCGGGGGATAAAAAGCTTGTTCTTTAATGTTTTTCCTTTCGGATGTAAAAACTACTAAAGTGCTGAAAATCCAGTTGCACCAAATTCTGTGTGCAAAACAGCAATGAACAGGGAAATGTAATTGGAAAACAAGCACTGATAAGCTTCTCTCCCTATATACTGAGTGCCAATCACATGATTCATAAGAAAATGAAGCTATAGGAGCTTTTTATATGAATAGACTTTCATTAATTTTGGATTAGCCCTTCTTAAGAAACTGAGGGAAGACTGTGTACCCTGTATCAACCACACATGCTACTACTTCTCTTCCCATTCAAGTCAAGGAAGAAACAACCTGGAGATGCCCTCCACAAGAGGTCAAGTACACTCTCTATGCTGTAGAGGCCAACAGCCAAAACATAGGCTAGATCTGTGTTAGAACCCTACCCAACTGCCAAATTCTTTCAGAGGGGAAGGACAGCCAGGAGAGACCCTTTTGCTACAAGTTCCATGCACCAGCAAAGGTTTCCTGAAGCAGTTTATAATGTCCTCACACCACTAGCAAAAGGCACTGTGAGAACAGCATCTTCCTTGAACGGTGTTGGTGTCAAACAGAGGTAAATCTTTGAGATCGATCAGCTCCTCTTCCTACTGCCCAGAGAAAAAAAATATCTCTTCCCCAGCATTCCTCTCTCACGTCTTCCATTCCAGGCACCTCTCAGGTTCACGGAGATGGCTATGGAAATCACATCCCTTGCTCCAGCAACCTTGCTCTGCTGCTAATGGACTGCCTGCTCAGCTCCTTCTGGCATCTGAGCCAAGAGGCAGACAGGGAGCTGGGCCCAAACCACGCCAGGCTCCTGGAGGAGAGGCTACAGAAGCAGCTCACCAGGGCTAGCAGTGCTCCCACTCTCCAGGTAGTTAGTATCTTGGAGTTTTTTAGCCAGATAAAAAGATTCTGTGAGGACACAACTCAAGACAGCACCCAATGTTTGGGACAATCCCCTGCACCAAAGCAGCAAGGGGGTACAGCTCTGGTCCTTACTTGTATTTTTGTGCCATTGCACTTGCATGGGAATTGCTGTCGTATGTCTGAAATTCAGCATTAAAAACTTTAGACCATCCAGCCCTATTAAACTAGTCAACAGATTCCAGGAAGGATGGTCAGAAGGAAGAACAGGGCCTTCTGTATCCTATTAAATCCCCCACTGCAAAACAAATCTTGTGTCTAATTCTCTGAGCTTCAGCAAACTTGTTATTTTAAAAGCTTCCTCAGATGTCGTGTTCTGCATTGATCCCTTTTGCCTGACTTTCAACCAGAAACGATACAGATGGGACTGGGGAATCTGTCTGAAACCTTGGAAAAAAGGTCAAGTTCTGTTTCCGGATTTAACAGCTTTTTCACTCCTTGTAGGACCTGGGATACAGCGGCATATGTTTATTCTGCTTGCTTGCCATTCTTTTCACCGAAGTCTGAGTATGCGGGGGAAGGAATGAAAAGGGCAGTGTTTTGCAGTGCTTTCACTTGTAACAACAGCAGCTGCTGCTCCTCCTGCCCTTCTTCAATTCTCTTCAACCCTCCCCAGCTCCCTTTTCCCACTGTGTGCTAGAACAGCCTCTCCACCCCCCTCCACACCAAAACAGCAGCAGGGCCTGAGGGGAAACGGTGACTTTATGCTCAAGATACGGAACAGCTGCTGGAAAGCTCACATGGAGGAATTCCTGCCATAGTGCTAAAATATGAAATTATCTCAGTGAGAGGGATTATGAGAATCAGTTCACAATAAGGAACAACCAGAAGCTTCAACCAGAACTAGAGGTGTGCCCAGCTGAAACCTCTGTTCCATACACCAGAAGAGATTCAAATTGTCTAGCCAACCACATCTGGCATTAACTGTTCAGGTTAGATGAATAAAAGGGTTGAAGTGGTGACTGGTTCCAGCCATCTGTAAGCTTGGTCAAAAAGAGTCAGTCCGGACCTGAACTATGAAGCTGTTTTCTCCAAGAGATGCTGACCCAAGCTCCTCTGAACACTGGAGAAGTTCAAACTTGAATCTGACTTTAGCAGCTCAGGACCCTTACTTCTGTTCCAAAACAGTATGGATCAAATCATATTTTGTGGAAATTTCAGAAACTTCTGAAAGGATGTTCTGGTGCCCTTTCTGAACTGCCTCCACAGCGCCTACTTCTCCCTGGCACTGTGGACAGAAGGGTCAGAGGGCCACAAAGGAGATGGCTGGAATTTCATAACTCTGGACAGAACACAAGGACTCCAGTACAACTGGAAAGTGGGATAAGCACCCTTATTTCAGGGCTTAACACTGAACCCACTCAGGAAAGAAGCTTTTGCCGTAACAAATAGAAGGTCTAGAAAAGAACAGATGGGCACTCTTGGACATTTCTCTACAGCGGAGCCAGCAGTGAACTGCTGTAAAAATATTTTATTTGGTTACAAATTCTTATCCAGGATCAGGCAGGCTTAGCAAGATCAGTCAAATCTTCATTAAGACCAGGAGTATATTTCAGAATCAAGGATAGTTTTAATGACTCCTACATTTACTTTATGTGTGCAAGTCCTGCCTTCCAATGCACAAACAAGGTTCAAGATTGCTTACTTAAACTTGGCCTCTTTTCCAAATAACCTCTCAACATCCATGTTCCTAGGGAAACAAGACCTACACTGCCTGTATATATATGTAAAAATAACTTTGAATCAGCTGGGTAATTTCAGGGTTTCAAAAGCATAAAGTTAACTTTTGTTTGAGGGAAAAGATACTGAGCTGGGATGAAGAGATGCATTGGACTTTTAAACCATTTAGATGATGACTTTTTCTTTTCAACAGGAGGGAGTCCAAACTTGAAAGGGATGTTACAAATAACTCAGCTTTGCTTAAACAAGAGCTTAAGCTGTTTAGACACTACAGAATCAGATCACAAAGTCAGAATAAAATAGGTTTCGTGAGTTCCATTGCTCACAGATTTTTTGGTCTGGGTTTTTCTCTATTCTTTTTGAAAATAATTGGACAGCCAGTGCTACGTGGTTCTTCTCTGTTTAGCACATAAGACAGGCCAGTCTTCTTTTGCCTGTGAACCACATTTCTTAATCATCCTTTGGCCAAAGACACATACCACATATGTGGGTCAGGGACTGTTCTGGGAGTGGTTCATAGGTAGAAGATAAAAAGACCCCTTCAGGGTTCCCACTTGTCTATTGCCAGAGAAGATTTAGCTGGGCATGCAGGTTAGTGGCAAAGCCATCCAGCAATACTAGCGTCAGCAGGTCCTTACACCTCATTTCATCTCCCAGCTGGGGATTTGAATCACCCAATGTGGATCTATTATTCCCATTTGAGGTAGCCCTGACACAGAAGCTGCCTTTGCATGGCTTGGGAGCCACCCCTGCAATAGATATCTGCCTGTTGCAATATGCATAGAAATCACTTATCGTAAAGTTTAGCACATCCAGCAGTAAAGCAGAAGTTGCCACTGTGATCCCGCTACTTGCAACTTGTCAGAATTTCCTTCCCTTTCCTCCACTCCCAACTCCACCCCCCTTTAACAGATCATATCTCCCTCAGTTGTTCTATTTTTAGAAGTTTGACTGAAGGAGGTGGGAAGTCAGAAAGAATGATATGTTGCCCAATTATCCCCTGGCATAAATTTTTTTAGCCATTGACCCAGAGCAAAGTCTTTTAACTTTTAGACTAATTACATTTTCTAAAGACATTATAATTTTTGCTTTGCTCTCAAAACATCCTGCGTATCTTGGTTCCAGCTTGCTTTTGTTTGCCTTGTCTACTGAGAAGCACCTTTTAAGTTTTTGGTGGAAGAGTTAAAAAGGGAAAATATACATATACAGCAAAAAGATGAGATGAAGGTGGGGAGAGGAAGAGGCTCCATGGAGCAGGGATCAAGGGGTAGGGAAAAAAGCTCCTTTTACTTAGGCTGGGAGCAGAGTTGGGAGAGCGTGAGACCACATCACACAGCCCAGAGGAACCAAGAAACCAATCACCCTTTAGGCAGAGGATATCACATTCAAGATATTTCTTAATATGCCTGTTTTCTTCCCAGATTACAGTAAACCATCTTTTGTTTGACATTTTTCCGAACAAAATCCTGGGCCTGATGTCCTTTGGGCTAGGGCAGATAAGCCAATTAATGTGCATGTGCCTGTTAAAGTGGGAGGATGCTGAATTTCCTTTGCCTTGACCACGCGATGAGCCACATTCATAAAGAGCTGTTTATATACAAAGCAAGGGATAAATGTTTATAAACATGTTTAAATACCAGACTGGTTGAAAGGGCTTAGTGGGAAAGAAGAGAGAATAAAGAAAAACGAGACACTAGTTGTCTGAGTAAAAGTTTTATGGAGATATCTTTACCACTGGTATCCAGATTTATTAATTCACTCTCAATACCTGCTAGGAGTTGAAGAATCCTCATCAAGAAAGTAATCTTGCTGAGATATACTTTCAGCCATATTATGCATATTATGACAGATAAACCTTCAGCTAGAATAACTTTAAAATTCACCTTGTTAAATGAAAAGAAAGTTACAAAAACTTACTAATGAGCACAGCAGCAGAGCACCAGCTGGGTAGAGAACTGAGTAGTGGTGACATATAAGCATCTTCTAGACTGCTCTATCAATAGGCCTTCATCTCAGCCTTCAGCCTGATTCATAACAGGCACATAAATCTGCATTGGGCCATCGCTTAATGTGGCTGACTCAGACTGACAATGTTTTTACAGAGGACTTCTGCAGCAATGCCAAGTTCCTCAACACCTGGGGAAGCTATAGCAGCCTCTGTCACACAGTTTTAATCTGAATATCGAAATCACGCAAAACTGTAGCTGAAAAATCATCGGGTCCAAGAGCAAGATCAGACTGTGAAACACACAGAAGTTCTAGTAAGACCTCACACATACCCTAATGGGGGGTAGGCGGAGAGGCAGATCTGCTTCTTCCCCACTCTCCAAAACCCACGATGAAGTATCTAAGGTTTAGGTCAGTGAAGCAGCATCTTCCAAGTAAATGTGGTCACTATGCCAGCCCTTTACAGGAGCTAATACAGTATTTCATGAGGACAATGTTCTGTCTACCTATTAATATGAACTGAGATTCAATTTTATGCAATCAGCCTTCCACTATTAGGTTTGCAGCTAGAGATTTATTATAAGGAGTAAAGATAGGATTCTGCCTTCTATTTTAGTAGTCTCACTGTGCTTAGCTGTTAATTAAATCTAGGAGCACGTAGGGATAACGACAAGTGCACACAGACTAATTTAGACAGTTAACATTGCAACAAGAAGGCACACGCTGTCTATGGAAAATAATGGGATATAATATCCCAAACACTAACGTAATTGAAGAGGAATGGCTAACAACCTTTTACATTTACTACTGTCTTGTCACAGCGCAAGCTTCGCTTATATGAGTTATTTAGCCTGATCTGAAATATTACCTGACACTGAGCACTGCTGCTGTTTACAAACATGTTAGCCAGCTGAGGCAAAATCCCTTCCAATTCAACTTTTGGAGAATTCTTTAGGAAAATAAAAGATTTCAATACTGGAAAATTATTTTCAATTGTATTTAACTTCATTCCATCCTAAATATAAATATGGCAATCTTCTGCACTGTGCAAGGGGTTAAAAAATAAAAAATGAGCGTTATCTCAAAAGGAAACTTTAAAACAATGCAAACTGTTTTCTGCCTCTCTTTGCAAGATCTACATCTCTGTTCACTGAGAGGATGTTAGCACTACGTTCAACAATATGCTTGTAGTATACATAGGGAACACCAGTGTTACCTTTAAATAAATAACATAGACAGGAAAACACAAGAGTATTTACCCTGAACCTCATGTGGGTTTTGATTGCTGCTGCTTCTACATTGTGTCTGGAACCTAAGATACTTTTTTTTTTTTCTAAAGCTAACTCAGTTTTAACTATATATACCTGTAAACATGCCAAACATGCCACACTTGTATGGGTACATCTCTTCCCTAAGGAATCGCCCTTACTGACTGTGATGCAGACATACCTTCAGTGGTATGAAGCAGGAATTCCCCCAGAGAACTCAGCAGGCTTACTCACATTACTCTGCAAGGGAAAGATGACTAACGTGAGGAGAACTAAAAGAAATTAAAAGTAAAAAAAAAAAAAAACCCTGGAACTTTTGACTAACAAACTTAGGAGGGAGAACGTGTGCTAGTGGAATTAGGGCTGCAGTCTCTAAGGATACCGGCCCTAGCATCTTTCATCTGTCACTAAAAATTAACTTCATAAAAAATGATCTTAGGAGGGTGCGATCGCACTGCAGTGCCTGGAGAGATCTCAAAGGAAGCACATGCTCGACTGCGTGATCACAGCAAAATGACAACAGTGTGATCTAAAAATAAATTGGTTCTTTGCTCTGAAGCTGGTTTCTCCCACAGATGCCCAAACCAGAGCCTCCAATTACTGCTTTAAGGGCTAGGCAAAGAAATAAACAATCTGTGGATGGTATTTTTTTTCTATACATCATGACTGCATGTCAAGAAGGCGAGCTTGTTACTGTGTGAGAAAGCATAAACAAGTGGTTTGTACATAGACTATGCATATGAGTAGGTACCTACTCAAATCCTTTTATATTAAAGCCCCTTCTCAAACATCTAGTAACCATTATTATTCATCGTCTAAGACAAGACTGGACCACAAATCACATTTCAGATCCAAGAGTGTTAAAAAATGAGACAGTGAAACTATATCCAGCAGAGTATCATTTCCAGTGAAATAAATTCTTTTGACAAGTCCATCTTACCATGGGCATAACTGCAAATGACTGTACTGGATCAGAGCAATTGTCCATCACTGTCTAGGCTCAGTAGCTATGCTAGGTACACTGAGGGGTTTATCATCAGTTTTGTATAATTCTTCCCACAGACCTAAGAGCAACGCTTTCCTTTTCTCTTAAGAGAAAAAGCTCTTATTTCCTCTGTAGTTCACTGAGCATCAATTTGCCACTAGGAGACCATTTGTACCTTCATTGAGCTAATGATGAGCCTATAAAACAAATCATGAGGACTATTGTAATTGCATCCTACGTATTCTAGGTGCTGTTCTTATACAACTCTCATCCTCTTATAAAAAAGCTATTTGTTTGCTGTGTGTTGATGAGTCCCGAGGTACATACATAATCTAATAAAATGGTTAACATTTTACTAACATTTAAAGCCCCCCTCTGAACAAAGGGAAAGCCTTCTGGCAGCCTAAGCCCTACCTGTTCTGAGGCACAGAACAGTATTTTGCCTTATTTACGTTGCACTCAGAAGAAGGGGCCCTCAATCAAGATCGGAGGTTTTTCCCCCCAGGTTCCCCATTTTAACAGAACATCTGTGTTTCTTTAGAATAAAATTTGTTCTTTTAACTCAAACTCAAGTACCACCAGCAAAACCAGTTACAACAACATAACTCCTTTCCCATTTCCTAAACCCTTTCAGCAAGTTAGGGCACAGCCGTTCACACAGATTCCAACTGAATCTTGGTGCCTAATTTGCGAGGCAAGTAATCCCTTAAGCAACTAGATTAGATGAGCTCTACCAGCGTTCTCTTCTACCAAGCTGGTAAGCAGCTGGATCTGAGGGAGAGCCCAACCCAAAACCAGAGATGCAGGATCTGCATCAAAAAGTGTTGCACTTACTGAACAGCAACACTTGAGATCACCAATTCTCTAACTTCTCTATGGCATTATAGTACCATAATGATTACTACTTTTCCCTTAAAATTGAGACAACTTCACTTGTTTTATACTTAACACTGTTATTATATATATACAGAGAGACACCAGCAAACAAAAACCTACACCCTTGCTTGAAAATCACCTCAAATCATTTGTCACACACCTTTTCTCAAATGCTGCAGAGTGGACTGTTTACTAGTAGACAGATTTGGATATGCAAATGCTACAGAGTAACTACCCCAACCCCAGCATTTCTGTGAAGCCATCAAGCATCTACAAGCATTACACTCATGAAGCAAAGTATTTTAAAAACAAACACCTCTGAGGTGTCAGGATACTCCACAGCCTAAAAATATGCTTGAAAAAGGAGTCTCAATTATCTCACACTGGACAGGAAAATATGATAAAGCAAAACTTCCAGAGACAGCAAATTTGCTCTACGTTTTATTCTTTTGCGTTTTATTAATCTTGCCATTTACTGACGTTAACAAATATTAGTTTAAGCTAGTGCCATGCCAAAGATACATGGTCCCACCTACCTTTGCTGCACATCACAAACACCTCCCTTTGCTCTCTGTAACAGCAGAGCATTTGTCCTGGAAGTCCAGAATGAGGTTGTCCAACACACACGTGGCTGTGTAGCACATCGGCTTACCAACACACTGCACCTCAGAAAGAACAGTTTTTCATGGCTGCTCTATCTACAGAGACTGGGAAATGCTCTGGCATTACAGAGGGTGGTACATCTCTAAGAAGCCAGGAGAGAAACATTTAAGTGACAAGCCAGCTTACAGAGAAGCTGTTGAAGGGCCCTCATAAGTGCAACGCAAAAGGGATAAAACAAACTCCAAGTGTTGTGAAGACACTTCCAAAAGTAATAAGCAATAAGCAAAAGTGTTTACAAACCCTCTTTAGGGTCTCTAAATACAGACCTAAAGAAGCATACCATCTCCCTAAGCTCCTGCACTAACACCAGTTATTCCTAGCCCTAGGAACTCCACTCAAGACTAACATTACCTTTGTCAAAGCTTTAAAACTCAGTTTTTAAATCAGCTGCTCCTCTACCTCCACCTGACCATGCACAAGGAACACCAGGGCATCAGGCAAATCTACCACCCTGCCACGTTGCTACTGGCCCATTACCATCTCCACGCCAGGACAGGTCCTCGAAGCTGCCGCCTTGGCCTGCCTCACACATCAGGCTTCCTGAGGGATGAGAGATCCAGTCCTGCAAACCTCCCCTCTCACAAACAGATCCATTGACTCTGACAGCATCATTTGGCTGGGGAGGGCCTCCAGAATGGATCCTGTCTCACACAGCTGAAAGCAATGCAAGACTGATTACGAGACACTCCCTCCCCTCAGCACCTGCTAGCACATGAACAGAAGCAGCTGGGCACTCCAGGGGTGATAGTTAGGGGGTACAAGAATCTGAGCACCTAGGCAGGTGCAAACCAGCAAAAATTTTGTTTCTCCAGTCAATATCCCTGCTACATTTGTCTTGCTTTCTGGGTTCTTTCTGGCAGAGCACGTGTGTCTGACCCCAGCGGGCTCGTCCAGCATCCTATCAAACTGGTACCTTCCCCTTCCACTCCCCTGTTCCCCTCAAACACAACGTCAGGAACAGCAGTTTTGATTACATTAAGTCTCAGTGTAATTAACTGCGAGTGAAAGGGATTAATGTTCACCAGATACATAGAGTGTCTTCTTCCCTTCCTTCTAGGAAATAAAATTTTGCAGTCATAAGGACTCTGGTCTCTCCTCTCCCCTGTACTCTTTTAACTGAAAGAAAAAAATGGTGGGAAATAAAAAATAGTTTAAAAAGCACAAACAGCACTAAAAAGACTAATAGAAAATAGATATCCAGGTAGAGGGATCAGCAGACAGCCCAGAACACAAAGTCAACTCTTACCTTCTGCGTGTACTTGTGAAAGGTGAGTGCAAAAATTGGAGATACTTACACCACTCCGCAGCCAAGCTCCAAAACCCACTTTCCTGTCGTTCTGGTTCAAACAGTGGCTCTTAAGGGCTCTTCTCTCCAGCTTCTGTTTGGTTACTAATCCTTACCGCACAGGAAAAGGAGAGTTGTATTTCATTTAACCCCTTCAGCCTCTAAGTTTCTTCACAAGAGTTTTTGCTTTTGCTTGGGAAAGCCAGAGTTATAAGCATGCACGCACGCACGCGTTGGAATTGTTTCTAGCTCCTGTAGTCTGTGTGTGAGCAAAGACATTAGCTCTAAACTGTGCCTTAAGTTATTGCAGGGGTGGGGCCCTTTGTAACTAGTTTTATTTTAGCTGTAGGCAGCATATCAAAAGAGAGACAGTTATCCACAGATCCCTTTGGTATTCATTTTCAGTAAGTTCCTAACTCTTAAAAAAAAAATTATTTAACTTAACATTTACTTTAAAACTAAAGCCTGAATCACAGTTCACAGATATGCTCTTGACCAAAGAAAATTTGAACTTAAATACAATTCAGAGCTACATGTGGCTCTAGGCAGAGTTAAGCAGATCCCTAAGGTCTGAAAATACCAGCATTTTGGATACAGATCTGAATTTAACCAAAGACAATGGCAGCTCAGGTTTCTCTATTTTTTCCTCTAACAAACGCCATGCAATTCAGAGACCCTCTGAAAAATCCCACGAAGGAACAATTTAGCAACAGAAAAACTGTTAAGGCAAAAGGAATCTAGTTGGATGCATTACAAGGAAAAACTTGTGCTGTTAATCATGTGGATGCTAGAGAAATCATTGCATAACAACTTACATGTTGCTGTTGTTGTTTTGTCTTGAAAACAGATAATCCCCCTCCCCCCATTGATTTTGTCCTCTGCTTAGTATAAAACAAATAAATATTGAAATACAGAGACCACTGGTCTATAAAAATAGATTCTGGTCCAGCAATTATAACAGCTACCAGAATTTCAATCCTACTTAATATTATGACCAAGGTCTCCAAGATTATGAGAATAGCTTTGAAGTCTTAAGTTTGGGTTGGTCTTTTTGTTTGCCTTCCTGTTTTAGAGTCCTTTTTCATCAGTAGTTCATCTGAAACCATGAGAAAGAGAACCTTGCTTTCAAACAGAAAGATGAAGCTTCTACTTTCAGGTAACTCCACATGCTGGATCTTCCAAGGAAGACATCAAGATGTGCAATGAAATCTCCCAAACTGGTATCACTACTCTCTTCTTGGCTACACTACTGCTGTAGATGATAAAAACAGACAATATCCTTGGCAACTGTTGACAAGCCTAGACACAGACAGCTCCAAATGGAAAAGAAAGTTTCTAGCAGCCTCATAAATGCACCAGGTGACATAGAAGCAATTTTATTCTAGGGCTACAGCTCTTTCCATCCCTGCTGATCAATCCCTGTCTGGCAACTAGCGACGAAAGGTACACAGTACTCAAATCCTACCGTCACACATCCCACAGGGGACAGAGTTCAAATAAAAGTCACATCTTTTCCACATGCAAAAGCAATCCTGTACTTTCCTGTCCAGGCTAACTCTGCCCCAATAAACAAGGATAAACCCTAACAAGAAAACCAACTCAAAATGGCAACACTTCCACCAAGAAGCAGGGGAACCCCAAAAGATTGAAAGATACAACACACCCCAGAAGAATGTCTAATGGTAGTGCTGATGCATGGCTACCTATGTTCCCCTTGTCAGGAGGGACAACAATTGGACATTGTTGATGCCTAATTAAGAATAGAGAGATTATTGTCTTGCCCCTTGAGATTCAAATTTTCCTTTAAGAAAATAAATTTGGGCCTTGGGCCAAGCTGTGGGCCCTCCTTTGCCATCAGAAAGAAGTTACATCAGTGCATGCTTTTTCTTTATCCACCCATACTCTCAACTAGCCATTGGCTACTGCCATCCTGCCAGCTGTCACAGTTATATCCTAAGCTTCATGACATTTGAGCAAACCAAAACCTGAACCCTTGGCCTTATATGAATAAACCACACTTTCAGATCCGTTTAAAGCTTTTAGCCTGTATCATTGGCAAGAAAAGGCTTGAAATCCAATCCCAAAGGTTCCAAAGCTAGCAGGCAAAAACCCCACAACTCCAAATGAATTTATAAATACCTGATTCTTAGAATTTCTTCTCACAGCAGCGGGACCCTCAATGAATGTTTTTTGGAAATACCAAGCTTAGTAATGTTCTTGTGGTTCTTGTGTTCTTGTTGATAGTTAAAACTACAAGGGAGTTCAGAGATGGGGAAAATGTGATTGCTCTTGCTGGAATCTAGCCAGGATACATCTGAAAAACAGCTGTGCCTACTGCATTAAAGCAGATACTGCGTAAACACATCTGGGTTCATTTTTAACCCCATAAAGACTTAATAGATAACCTCCTGAGATGCTGAAATAAAACAAGAAGTGACCAGACTTTTACCACAACTAAGCAACATGAAACATTGATGAAACTCCTTTTATTAACACAAGGCAAGAAAAATCTGCTCGTACTTCCTGGTTCCAGTAGAGACATGACAAAATCAGAAGCTATTCTTGTGGGATTTGAACTCGAGACCAGTCCTTACCAGGAAACAGACAGTGCAAATATGAAGTAAACCTTTGCCCTGTAGTTCCACAGAAAATTTTGCGTTTGTACCTTTTCTCTGGGAGAAAGGACATGATTCCTGTGTTGAAATTGTTTTCAACACCTACCATTTAGTGAAACTAAGGTAATCCACTGATTCAAGACGATTCTTGTCTCTTGATAAGACACTCAGTTCGCTATGGAGTGAATACAGTTAGGACCACAGGCATTTGCCTCTTGCCGCTAGCTCTGTCCAGTGGCCAGCCTGGAGGCAATGGCATCCGGGTGTCACAGATGTGATCATCAAGAAGAAACAGTTGAGGTGAATGCACAGTAAACAGATACTGCTGAACAAGACATCCCTTCTAATCCCATCAGTGAAGTGCTTTTGGTAAGAAGCAACCTCTACAGGAGCTGTGATACTGGGATTTCAACAGTTACATGGCCAGAGGTCAGCAGTAAGACTTTTGCTTTCTCTTTTGTTATACTCCAGAAGTACCTTTCATGGAAACAAACTGCCAGGATTCCTTACTGCCAGAGGCTGTTTTCAAAGACTATCTAAAGATTTGCATGCTTTACTGGACACAGCTCCAGTCTAACTATTTATGGCTGTCTAACACTTACACCATTGTGGTGGGTTGACCTTGGCTGGTCACCAGATGCCCACCAAGCTGCTCTATCACTCCTCATCCTCAACAGGACAGGGGAAGAAAATATGATGGAAAAGCTCGTCAGTCGTGATAAAGACAGCGAGATCACTCATCAGTTACTGTCACGGGCAAAACAGACTTGACTTCAGGGAAATTAATTAGTGAGAAATAAGAACAATACTAAAAATACCTTCTCCCCACCCCTCCTTCTTCCCAGAGGGGAACTTCACTCCTAACTCTTCTACCTCCTCTCCCCTCCCTCTGAGTGGCATCCAAGAAATTCAGACAAGACTCACAAAGCCTCCAGAAGAGAAGCTGTTCTCAGTGGCTTGAGCATTCACCCAAGGAAATGAAGGATCTGTGTTCTGTTTGTTTAGGAGATCCGAACCTCCCGTGAGACTACTGTGATCATGAAACCATGGTATAGAGACACATTACAAACTGGTGCTCTTGATCAGTCCCTTAGTCATTTAGCCAAAGAGCAAGGATCTGTGATGTTATGGTTATGGGTGGGTCACATGCTTAAAAATGGGATGTTTGCCTTGCTTTGCTTTCAGATTAACATCCAGTTTCTTCGATAAATGCAGTAGTCTAATCAAGGGAAATGGACAGCCATTCACATACTTTAGCCTACTACTTGGGGCATCTTATTCAGGGGATATGCTCGAATCCTTCTGAGCACAAGATAACACTGAACAGTAATCTGACATCCCAGATAAATGTGCTCATGACTGAATGACAAGGTAAAGAAATAAGGGTCTCTGGGATGTCAAACCAAGTCCACTGCTACTGGGGACACTACGGCATATCACTCCTTCCATCAGCTGCACAAGGGTCTGAAAATAGGAGGCTTCAGCTCACTCTGAAAAGAATGCATCTTTTGACATACTGAGTTTTTTCTTATTATTTTTTAAAGAAAAGGCAGAAAAGTAAAATTTGATTCAATCTGGACTGAGCTTTTTTCAAACTTGAATAGTGCACCAATAACTCCATTCTTCCCAGATTCTCACTCACTGTCGCAGGATAGGCATGTTGTTTAGCCCTCTGAATCACAGCCTCTCAGTATATAGAATGAACCCTTGCCAATCCTTCAGGAAAAGCAGCTCAATTTCATGTCCAGGAGACATTGCGAAGTCCTTAGAGGAAAGGTGGAAAGCGTATTACACACTGACGAGCTCTGCTGTACAACTTAACTGCATCAAAGCCTGTTACCCTCTTGCAGTAACTCTTGCACTGGCCTGTATCTGCTCCAGAGACCTGGCCACCCATGAGCTCTTTCAAGTGCTGAGGACTGTTGCAGAGGAGTTAACCCTGTACAACTTTTGTACAGAACCTGCTACTAGCAGAGACAATTTTATTGTGGTTTGCCAGCATGCAGCCACTGAAGTCAGCAATGCAACAGAGCAAACCGGAGTAAGATATATGGAGAATAGACTCCAGTATTGATAGGGTTATTGGTACATAACTCAAGATGCCCTAAGCCAGGGCTTTGAGGACTGCAAAACTATCACTACAGAGAACTAGACCCATACAGACCTAGACCAAACAGACTTCTGAAACAATCACCTTCTATACTGTATTCACATTTCTACACGATTTTTAGTCTAGAGGATCAAACTCCATCTGCTGACCTTCACAAGTTCTCCTGGAGACACTGTATTTCTAAAATCTGGAGATCTTTCCAAAGGCAGGTTTTCATGAGCAGTAATAGGTAATGAAATAAGTATCACATAGGGCTCTTTCACCTCTTCCATGCAGGGGCCTTAAAGCCATGCTTTCATGAAGTTTTGGGGACTTTTAGTCCACTTTTGGGAGGTTTTCCTCATGCTTTCCTGGCCGCATAGAAGCAGCCCACTTTTGCTTGTTCAATAAGTGAGTACTCCCCAACAAAGTTGTGCTTCTCTTCACTTACACTCCTTACAAATCCCAAGATACCTCTAGCTTCTACTTTTGATTCACCAACATTGGTTGTTGTCCATTGCGAGTTCCTAGCCCAGGATTCCCATCCATCAGCTCATATGCTGATGTGCATCATTAAACTCCCTCCCCCTCACCCAAGCACATTCTTGCTGAATGTCAGAGAGAGGTATCAGCTTCATTCCTATCCAGTCTCCCTTCTTGCACGCTGCCATATAATGCAGCCCAGAAGAGCGAAAACCAATGCAATCATCAGTATTTTGCTATAATGTCCTCCAGGAACAGACCAACTTGCAAGCACTTGGTCTGACTGGGTCCTCTTCTCTTAGTCCCTTCTTGACAACTGAGCCAATTCCTGTGCTGTGCTCTCCAAGAGAGCCTTCAAATAAATTGGCTTTTTTTATTCAAAGAATTAGATACCCCTCTTCATCCCTTTCCAAGATGAGGGAAATGGTTTTTAAATTTATTTTGATTCTGACCCAAATCAGGCGGGACTTTTATTCAGGCCAACTTTCTGAACAAGCTGATGATGCTACACAGAAGTTCAGCCTTTCATCCTTAGGCCATTTAAAGAAGAAAAGCAGCACGCACTGATAAGGTCGGTGTTCAAAAAGCAAAAACAACCTCAAAGTGCTGTGACTAATTCCACGCGAACTTTGTTGTGAAAGGCACTCCAATACACTGCACCTCAGGATACAAGTGAAGGCACTAATACATTGCTAAGACTATACTTGGATATGCAAAGATTTGCATACAAAAAACAGAGTACCTACATGTAATGGAACATACATCGATTTTAAACCAGCCCAACTACTCCCAAATTTAACCCATGTAACCAAAAGCAGGACACGAATGAGTCTACTGGAAGGGAAGGGGTATTATATTAATTTTTTCTAGCTGTGGTGGGTTGACCCTGGCTGGACGCCAGGTGCCCACCAAAGCTGCTCTATCACTCACCTCCTCAGCTGGACAGGGGAGAGAAAATATAACGAAAGGCTCATGGGTCGAGGTAAGGACAGGGAGAGATCACTCACCAATTACTGTCACGGGCAAAACAGACTTGACTTGGGGAAATTAGTTGAATTTATTACCAATCAAATCAGAGTAGGATAATGAGAAACAAAACCAAATCTTAAAAACACCTTCCTCCCACCCCTTCCTTCTTCCCGGCCTTAACTTTACTCCCAAATTCTCTACCTCCTCCCCCTGAGCAGTGCAGGGGGACAGGGAATGGGGGTTGCAGTCAGTTCATCATGTGTTGTCTCTGCTGCTCCTTCCTCCTCGGGGGAGGACTCCCCTGCTCCAGTGTGGGGTCCCTTCCACGGGAGACAGTCCTCCACGAACTTCCCCAACGTGGGTCCTTCCCACGGGCTACAGTTCTTCACAAACTGCTCCGGTGTGGGTCCCTTCCACGGGGTGCAGTCCTTCAGGAACAGACTGCTCCAGTGTGGGTCCCCCGTGGGGTCCTGCCAGCAAACCTGCTCCAGCGTGGACTCCTCTCTCCACAGGTCCACAGGTCCTGCCAGGGGCCTGCGCCAGCATGGGCTTCCCACGGGGTCGCAGCCTCCTTTGGGCATCCACCTGCTCTGGCATGGGGTTCCCCATGGGCTGCAGGTTGATATCTGCTCCACCGTTAACCCCCATGGGCTGCAGGGGGACAGCCTGCCTCACCATGGTCTTCACCACGGGCTGCAGGGGAATCTCTGCTCCGATGCCTGGAGCACCTCCTCCCTCTCCTTCTTCACTGACCTTGGTGTCTGCAGGGTTGTTCCTCTCATATATTCTCACTCCTCTCTCCGGCTGCAGTTGCTGTTGTGCAGTTTTTTCCCCTTCTTAAATATGTTATCCCATAGGCACTACCACCGTCGCTGATGGGCTCAGCCTTGGCCAGCGGCAGGTCCGTCTTGGAGCCGGCTGGCATTGACTCTATGGGACATAGGGGAAGCTTCTAGCAGCTTCTCACAGAAGCCACCCCTGCAGCCCGCCTGCTACCAAAACCTTGCCACACAAACCCAATACACTAGCATTGGATAACGCATCCAGTTTCTCGAATGTCCCACACCAAATCTTAGGATATTTACATGAAATCATTCTCACAGCTTTCCTTAAAATTAGACACTTTGAATCCTGCTAATTGTTAAGAAACTGATCATAAGGACACTGCAATCCCATTTTCTTTTTCTGTATCATGGATTTAAATATTGCGTAGGGTGAACTTGGCAGCCACACAGAGAATCTCATTTAGAGAGATTAACCTGGGAACACAGAGAGATCTGGAGGGTCTCCATTAGTCTGTTCCTTGCTGCATAGGATTTAAACAGGAATAATTCTATTTAGCAAGTATACACACACACACTCAAAAACTAACATATATATGCATTAAATGAGGCAATGCCTTATCCAGAACAGATGCTCCCTCAGCTGTTTGTTTTCCTTTTATTGTTGGTTTTACATTTTAATGATATATAATGTAAAAAGTAGAAGAAATCACGGGTGGTGGGCAGATTTGATCTAGAGAATTAATTACAAGAGGAAACATTTTTAATTCTTACACAAATATAGTGGTTAATGTTGATTTCTTGTGCTCCCCAAGCTGTCACTGGTCAGCAAGGAGCAAAGGGTCAAGGCTGGTCATTTGTATGCAGATTACATTTGAAAACATAAAGGACAGTCTCCAATCTCCCAAATGTTTTCCAGATATTCCAATCTGCTCCACCCAAAATAGCAAAAAATAAAAGTCTAGATCACACAAATTTAACAAAACATGTTGTCACAGCTCCCACTTACAGCGATTCACAGAGAAAGCTGTTCCCCGTGGATGTCCCAGTGCTTTGTTTGCCACACAAACAGCAGCCCTCTGCTCCGAAGGTCTGGCCCAGAGCTCAGCCAAATTAATGGGTAGATTTTAATTTCCAAAGGCTTTGGATCCGGCCTGGACTGATGTGGCAGAAGGGAGGGCAGAGGAGGAACAATAACTACCTAATTCTAGGCCTGATCTCAGTATTTTTATTATCAGTGACAAAACTACAATTATTTTCACCAGTGCTGGACTGAGTCCTAAGAGAAGGTCTTCCTGAACTGTTCTGCCCCTGCCTGAATGTCTATGGGGAAGCCAAAGCAGCCAGGTTTCCCTTTCCCCCGGGCTGGCTCCCTGCTCTCCCTGTGCTTAGTCCCCTCCGCCCCAACACAGCGTGTCTGGGCTCCTGATGCCACACAGGCCCTCAGCCCCTCAGGGATGGAAACAGCTTCCCTGCTTCTCCCAAACGTCAGCCCTCACTGGGAAGGGGGAGCTTGCCGGGCAGAGATAACAATACAGCAAAGCTTCGGAGGGAAGAAGGAAGCTGGCTACATCACAGCCAACATGAAGAAAGATCCTCCTGGAACTATTCCAGCTATTCTCCTTTTAAACATTCAGGCTTTTTCTCCGTTTAAACATTCAGGATTTTTCTCTCGGCACTCTCTCCACACTCCCCCCAGAGATCTCCCGCTATTCACTGTGGAGTCAAAAGTCACCTGCTCTTAGCTGGGCTTGGCACCGGCTACCTCAAATGCTGCTTAGGAGAGACAGGAGAAGAGAGAAAAGTTGAAAGCAAAACCTCTGACAAGCAATTCTCACCCCCACGCCCCACAAACATTTATCCCTCCTAATTCCCAGTCCGTTTATACACATTACTTCAGTGCCAAAACATAGCTCTTCGGTTAAAAAAGTGTTATATTCAGCAGAGGTTTAACTCTAGCATACTAAACATGGAGTCGTTAGGATTTAATGCTATTGAAATGGAAATTGAGACAGAAACCTTTCCAGATCTTATACTTCACTTTGGAATTGGAAGAGGACACCACCGACTGTAATAGCATTAAAAGATCCTCTGGACCAGCTTGATAGCAAGTACTCGGAAGCACGAGGCATGACGTAAGCTCTTGCTGATGTCTTCCAGCATCAGGCAGCAAGGAAGCTGACACCCTGCTAAGGACAGCATCACAGCCTCACTGTGCAACGGGGAAAAGTTAGCAACAAAACAGAGCAACAGGGGCTGTCAAGACCATGATCCTTCTCTCCATCTTGGCAGACTCTCGCGGCACAGCTCTCTCCAGTGGCTCAAGGCAGAGACAGTTCTTTTCCCGGGCTCTGTCCTTGTGCAACCCCCATGGGGCATGAGAAGGTGCCCAGATCCTGGCAGCCGTCGCTGTATGCCTATGGCTCAGATCTCTGATGAGGGATTCTGGAACGAGATTTCCCCCCCAGCATAATGAGGTATTTAGTCATTAACAAAGGAGCCTTCTGGGGCAGAATTCCAGCTGCGCCTGATATCTTGCCTCCACAAAGAGACGTTTTTTTCCACCACGCAGGTTTAGTCTGAGGAAGAAGGGAAAGGGCTGCTTTAAAACACCAATCCAGGGATTTTTGGTTGCAGCGGTTGAAGGTTTCTGTTTACTCTTAGATCAGGTTAAGAAATCTCTTGCTTCTCTTTCCTGCCGCTTCACAGCTGCCGGTTGAGCTTCTGTGCTTGCCGCTCCTTTGCCTCAAAGGCAAACTTGGTGTCCTGCAGCTGGGCAATAGCCTCCTTGGCCTCCTTCAGGTCCTGACAGATGTGCTCATACTTCTCTGTCAGCTCCCTGTTCTCTCGGCGCAGTTCCTGTACCACCTGGTTCACCTCTTCTGTCTGCTTGGTGCAGTGGATCTTCAGCTGCTCTACCTCAGAGAGCATGATCTCCATGTTCTTGACCAGTGACTCCAGTTTCTCTTTGGACATGGCGTCAGGATCGGTTCTATTCAGTCTGCCTAACCCAAACCCGAAAGGGACAAAGAAAGCCACCCTGTGTAACATGCACCAGGAAGCCTGGCACTCACAGTCTTGTGGTCTCTTTTTATACTCCCTCCTGCTCATCCTCCTCCCTACCCCTTCCTTCCCCAAAGTGTCTCTAATCTTCTTTGCTTGGTTAATCTACTTATTTTTATTGCGCTGTAGAAATCTACTGAAGGGCTGACAACCCTGCAGTAACATATGTGCTGTGCAGCAAAAGCCAGAGACTCCGTGCAGCCTGCCCATAGAAAAACAGCTTTCATCCGAAGAATTCTCTTGGGAACCCCTTGCAGTCCCCATTAAAGTACAAAGAAACCTCTTAAAGCCAGACGCCCACTCCAGTCTTGCGCACCCAGTCCCAAGAGCACAGCCTGACTTTCATCTTACATATATAGAGGTAAGCAAGCTTACAGCAATATAAGCCAAGTATAGGCAAAGAAGAGAATTAGCCTCAGTTTCTCCTCCTCTCTCCTAATCTTATGTTTGGCCAAGACGGAAGGAACAAAACATAAATTTCCTTTTTTTTCAGGAGAAGCTCTCTCCAACAACTAACTCCACAACAGCCTGTACCCCATCTTCTGTCGAGGGAGTTCACAACGGTTATCACAATCAGTGGCAACCACAGTCACTGGGCCACATACCACTTGAAGGTGGCTTGTGTTCTGTTAGGGACATGCAGGCTAGAGATTTTAAACCCTGGTCCCATTCCCCTCCTGAAGTCACTTCAGCTCTATCAGTAACATTGGCCCCAGAAGTTACACAAAACCTTCTTCCTGGACAGAGATGCCACCCACAACAGAGTCTCGAACACGACCATGAACCTGTGAGAATCAGGACTGACACTTGCCAGTCTGACAATACACCGATTACTCAGGTCACACCAGGCAGCAGGATGATCTCAGCAGCCACAGGGATTGAGAGAGTCTGGCCGACTTTCTGAAGTTTGACCCAGACTTTCTTATGTATCCAGTTAATTAATGCACTTGCCAAGACAATAAGAATCATTAATTAGCCAGGGATCTAAAGTAACAATATCACCCTTAGGAAATTAATTTGGCTGAAAAGAAGGTGTTATTGCATGTGGTTCTCCAGGAAAGAATTCACGCCATTTAGCACTGATTATCTGGTCAGAGGGCACAGACCATGGCAGAGACAAGAATACAGGCTTGCCCTTGGTTAACTTGCAAAGTCAGGACAGAAAAGAGTGTGTGTCTCCTTCCTCCCCACATCAGGAACATTTCCTCCAGGCTGAGTCTGCACCTTTTCAAAAGCCCTCAGCCTGTTCTACACACCCACAGAAATGCACAGTCTCATTTGCCATGTATCACAAACAGACATGGATCTGTCCTCACTGTATTCACCTCGCAGAATTATGTTCCAGTGCACAGTATTGTGTAATGGCCTTTATTTTTGCATGCTGTTTTGCAATGCCAGTTCCCTTAAAAAAAGACCGCTAGGTAAGATCCTGTAGTCCCCTCACACACATTCAATACCAGGTTGAGAGAGAATACACACGCAGAGCTCCCACAAATACATTTTTCCTCCATTTTCCTCCGCAAAATGTTGCTTTTTTTCGGCTACGGAGAGTTTCAGTAGCTTCATCCCACAACTCATTCCCCCTTTTCCCCTGCTAGGCTCAGAGAAATGAAGCTCTTTCTTCCAGGGATTTCTACATCTCCTCCAGCACTGGATGAAAACACTGCTGGACACTGGCCAAGCTCTGACAGTGTTCAAAGGCCTGGGACTTCTCACAGCTGGGGGTTAAAGAGTCACTCACAAAGCCAGCCATCCTCCTGCCTCTCACACAAGTGCACCAGTGGGCCCCTCTCATGCTGGCAGATGGAGCGCTTTGCACCGCACTTTGAAATGAGCAGAACGAGTGACATCCTTCAGACGAAAAGAGAGTGGGAGAATCTAAACATAATTAGAATATGTCCTAAAGTCCTTGAAGAAACATTTGCACTGGCTGTCAGCCCAGATCCCACGTGATGCACATGGCACCGGAATAGGCTGGAACACGTTGCAGCATTACAAAAGAGCAGGTCTTCGTTCGTGAGGAATCTTCCCTGTCTCCACAACTGTACACACTGCACCCAAACATTTTAAATCAAGCAGAATTACAATGATGCATAAAGGGAGTGCCACAGAGGTCATTTACTTGGATATCAGTAATTGATACATCACCTCTCACTATCTTACTCTCAAAATTATTTAAGTTGCCTTGGATACAGACAGAATCTTGGCAACAGAAACTGGGTAAGAGACGCTACTGAAATAACAATGTAAAATGAAAACAAGGAGTAGCATGAGGAGTTTCTAACAAAGAAAGATGGGAATCATGACTGGGGTTGGTTTGATTCAAAATATTCTTTGATGAAGTAAGAAGTAGGAATTAAAAACATGCTCATGAAAATTGCAGTGGAAGAATGATGCAAAAATCACTAGAGCTAGAGAAATACAGCAATGAGACTCTAACATGAGCTGTCGTTCATTACCTTTATTCAACGGTGGACTCTGCTGTTGCAGCAGAACTGGAGGCAGAGGCAAACACCAACAAGAGTGAATTCATCTGGGAAAAATGCAGAACAGCATACCTGAGAAAAACAATTCAAACCGCAAGAATTCAGTGCACAAGGACACACAGCAAACAGCGGTGTTAGGAGTGTTGGGGAAATAGCATGTTAGACAGAAATTTGTGACACAACAGAGCAGGGGAAAATAATAAAGCACTGCTAGGTTGTACTACATAGAGGCATTGCACCATAAGGGGATGAAGTACCTTCAGCTTCTCCCTCCCTCCACACCACTGGAGGTGAAATGTAATGTTTTGTTCTGGACATCTTGTTATAAAGAGGCCAAAAAAAAATTTGAAAGTTAGACAAGTGACCAGAGAAGATGCTGACTTCAAAAAACGTGGACTCTAGAAACCAGGTTTAGGAAGGATTGAAAACTACATGGCAAGATATTTCTAGGACGGTTTTGCAGTCATGCCCGGGTCCTCTGCACATTCTAGGGAAGAAAGCTCAGCTGGAAGAATGCTTCTGTAATTATTAAGGGCCTGACTGTGCAATCGTCATTTTGAAAACACCAGCGATTTCTATGCACTCAGCCAAATGGTGCCTGTCTGGTCATTTCATAGCCATATTAAATCAGGAAAACTTGCTGTTAAACCTCTCCCTACAGTACACACTACGTTGAGAGACACCATTGCTGAATCTATCAGCCCTCTCCTGTGTGTTCGTCTTCTATCTCACCTCTCCCTCATGCACGTGGATTTGAGATAAACGGAAGCAGGAAAGGCAGAGCTAATTGAGAACAGAACAGGGGAGCAACCACTGGGAACACCCATTCCTGCTTTTGTGGATGGCAGGAAAATTGTAGAAAGTGGCACAGGTGGAAGTGAAACTTCTGGTGCTTTCCCATAATGGCTGGGAGCTACCACATCTGACTGCAATACCGTACTCAACTATGGTGGTTTTAGCACTAGAAGCAAATGACAGTATGAGGCTGCCAAGCTGAGGATGGTTCATGTGAGACGTACTTCTGTCTTCTTCACAGGTCTCCGAGCCAAAGAGAATCAACCGTTCTTCTCACCCAGAGGCGCACACAAGCCAGAAATGCAGGTTTCCCAGCATGTGCATACCTCTGAGAGTCTGAGGAGAACACACAAAAATCATACCCTTTAAGTATCCATTTGAAAGCAGACCACAGGCATTCCAGTTTCTAGCTTACTTCAACATTCCACATTTGTGGAATAAATCAGTAAGCTACCTCGCTGTCTCTCTGGGGTTTTCTCAGCAACACAAGGGGGACAATTCACTAGCCTAGATTTTTAAAAGGGAAGAAAAAACTGCAAACCCAAACAAGAATGGCTTTTAAATAACTGCTCAGGCTGACAAAGCAAACCATTCAGTATAAACCCTGCAGAATAAGAAATAAAGCTACAAAACACGTACCTCATCTTCTCAGGCACATACTTCAAATGCTATATATATTTCTAGTTTTATCAGCCACAGACACCAATCCCCAATGCAACATTCACAGAACTGCAGTGGGAGGCAGCACTTTACTGTCTCATAGCAGCTAGTTTAAGGTTATCATCCCCAGCTAGCAATGGTCGCTATTTTAACACTATTTTTTAATACATTCAGTGTGACACTAACTTTAGTGATAGAGCTAGAGCTTTCCACACTGTTCTCTCACGGAACCTTTTCACTTATGCCTGGTTTATCCCCAGCGGCATGTCGAGCAGCCAGCGCAGCATGCGCAAGCTCAGTGCTTCACCACCTAGGCAGTCCACTTGGGTAAATGCATTACACAAACAAACTCATTACAAGATTAAGCACAAAGAGCTCTCATCTCTATAATTATAGTAAAACCATTTGAAAAAATAAAAAACCCACTAAAGACCAGGCAGCACCTGGACGCACTGACCATTCCTGTAACAGAGAGTGGGAGACATTTGTACCCAGCTGTTCAAATTGTTTCTAATAAAAGAAAAACACCATTACTACGCATGTCAAAATACTCAGCACTGTGTAAGACACTGACATAATGATGATCTCACCCTGCGGAGCTTAAGAGACTATTGATAAAATCTGCTTTCTTACTAAAACATGAAATTTAATTTTAACTACTATTATAAGTATTAATCATATCTTAGGCAATTTGGCAGAACTTGAGCTGGATGTAAAACTACATGATTTACAGGTTTTTATCTAAAATACTGCACCAAAAGGATACCCACACAAAATTATGATGAAAATCCTTGACAAAAATTAAAATAATACGCCTCAATACTGCAAGTGTCTACAGAGGTATTAATGAATGCAGAGGTACTTTTTTCCATTCAGCATCCATCTACTCACCAGTCAGATCAAAACATTTAAGAATTAATTTAGCATAATACAGCTCAGTAAAGAAAAATTGATACCTTTAACAGAGTTATCCCCAAACTGGGTTGATTTCTTGCTAAGAAACCAAATGAGCAAGGCACCCTGAGGTGTAATTAGATCTGATGAAAAGGTTTAGTGGTAGCAGCAGGCATCAAACAAAAGTCACTAAAGGAGTAGTTAGTTATTCAAAACTGCTAAAACTGCTAAGGCATTTCAGTCAAAAGACTGTTGCAGAATTTTTGTAGTAACTGGCCAACTTCCCTCTAATACCAGGAACTCATCCACAGACAGAGGGACAGGAATAATAGTCAATGGTTTGTCTAACACATCTTTCCATGTCATGTTGAACTAAAGGCTGCTGGAAAGGAGGGAAGGAGCAAAAACCAATTACCTATGATCAAAACTTTATAGAGGGGCAAATATATATTTTTTTTAAATTTGCAAATAGCTAACTAACCTTGGAAACATTCTCTCATTTACTCTGTCGTGTGATTTGTCCTAAAGACTGAATGTCCATCTAGCCAGAACATGCAGACTTCAGGAAAACAAACAAACAAAAAATCCCCAAACTGTTGCTATTATTCAGTACATATGAATCGAAATACCGGTTCAAAGAAAAGATGCATATTGCTTATTTGCAGGACATGAGGTTATGTAATCCAGTCCTGTAACCAGACTGCACCAAATAAATTGGCAATGGCACAGATGTCAGTAATTACTGAGAAATTTGATCTGGTGAGAAGGAAGGTCTCTTTTAGTTCTAGACACACATGAACAAACGTTCTCATCATTTTTAGTTCAGGATGCCAAATTCTATTATAATGATTATTTTGACACGACGTTTAAAATTCTCCCTACCTAGCTAAACTGATCTCCAAAAACCAGTTGAAGAACCTGTCAGTTTTCTGCAGATTTCTCTTGACTACCTATTGTACATTTAAGAATAAGTCACCCTGCGTTATCCAGATATTTCAAGGAATTTTTAATTGCGTTAACTTTTCAGGGACTACAGACTTTACAGCAATATATAAATATGAGCCAAAGCTGTTTGGGAAGCCTCAGAGACTCTAATGAATGGAAGCACTGAGGATTAAAGGACTTCCTCAAAAAGGATGCTTTTAAACTATGCGAGATCCGTGATAGTGGCAAGCTCTTGCCCAGAACTACCTAGAAACAGTTTCATTTAACCATAACAAGTTGTCAATGCCAAACCACTGGTATAAATGAAGGCTAACTTCCCAGCTGACTGTCCTCAGTCAGATCCGCCTCGTAAGATCTGCCCCTCAGCAAATCCTAGGCAAACACTATCAAAGTAGACAAAAAGCACTAAACTTTCTGGGGGCAACAAGTAGCATCTTCTCAGTGCTGTATCCCTAGTTCCCTGTCACATAAACAGCCTTGATGATCTTTAAGCAGATTAAATACACAACAGCTTCATCTCCACAGGAAGTGGAATTAAAAGGTTTATCGCTACTATGACAACAGCCAGGTTCTGCTGTTCTTAAAATAGTTTTGAAACCTTAGCAGTGACTGCAAATGCATACATGCCTCCCCCACAGGATTCATCATGTACTAAATACAGTCCTTCAAAAGGAAATCATATTTTATAACAGTCTACTTTTTTTAAGCGTACATTTTTATCGTGCTCTTTAATCCCTTGTTATGAGCACCAAGAATAGAATGCAGTAAAAAAGGCACAGTGCTGCCATGTGGCTGTGATTACAGCTTTAGAAGTGATTATTGCTGGGAGCTGGCTGCAGATACCGGGACAGGCACTGCTCTCTCACTTCTGCTCCAAGGCAGTGTTTGTCTTGCCCCCAGACAGCAATCAACCCCCTTGCTGAAACGGAGCACACTGGGGACTAACCAGCCCTCTAGCTGCTCCGTGCTGCCAGACACCAGCCATTTTTGGTCTTACGAATCTTCCCCTTGACACCCACAGGTATTCCGTTGCATCTAAGTCTGAATTAATTCCTTCTTCATAGGTAACAACTGGAAGTAGAATTTGTCACGCAGTTCATTACCAAACAGTATCAGTTAAGTTTGTGTGCAGGGCGAAGTCTGCCGATAAGTAGATGGTAGCAGGACCTCCTTCATTTGATTATGCTATTGTATGAGTGAGTAGTATTTTATTGTTGAGGATGGCTAAATAAACCATTGATTCAATCGAATATGCACCTACTACATTCGATGAACATCCAGCTGTGCTCTGAGGCACTCTCCAAGTATGTTCATGCTGACTTGTACAACAAAACCAGTAGGAAGTACAATGCTTAATTCTGACAGCAGCACTACCCAGATCAAAGTGGGTAATCCTTATCTAGAACTACCGAAATCAGAAAATTAATATGAACACAGAAGTCTATTCATTACTCCAGTCAGTTTAGATTAAAAGCATATTTCAAAAGAAAGAAAAAGCAAATCTAATCCAATTACATTGGTACTATCCATCAGCATCTCTTGATGCCAAGCTGAAATCACCTTCCTGCAGCAAATCGGGCTTTAAAAAGAAAAGAACCAAATTCAGGTTGTAAAACTGAGGAAGCGATTGATTGCTTCCTTATCCAAACCTCAGTTCTGTTAGCTCCTGTCGATGAAGGCTGGTTCTTTTCTCTCCAGAGTTCACAAATTCCTGACATCTACAGACCAGAATTTGGCCTTAAACATACCTTTAATTGAGATTTCTCGGTAATTTAAAAATACCTAGCAGTGACTGCTACAGACCAAGCCGAATTCTCCATGAGAGCTGATACTGTCAATAAAAGAAACTTATTTACCTATCCCCAAAAGATTACATTAAAAATGGAATGAAGTAAGAAAACAAATGGGTAATTAAAATAGCATATTAGAATCATATCTCTATGTTCAGTATTTAACCTCAGTAAGACGGAAGTCAAATTAGGTCTGAAGTCTCACTTTTAGAGGAGGTTTTAGCTCCTAGTTCCAAAAACTATTTCTATTCCTAAAACATTTCATCATATCACACCTCAGAACTAGATCAGAATTCAGAAATCCATATATGCTGGCTCAGTTTTGTGGCCCTGCACTGGACTTGCTCCAGTAAGTTCCATCTTCCTTGTACTGGGGAGCCCAGAATTGGAGACAGCACTCCAGATGTGGCCTAAGCAGTGCTGAGCAGAGAGGCAGGATCACCTCCCTTGACCTGCTGGCAGCACTCCTCCTAATGCAGCCCAGAATGCTGCTGATCATCTTTGCTGTAAGGGTGCACTGCTGGCTCGTGGTCAGCTTGCTGCCCATCAGACCCCAAGGTCCTTCTCTGCAGAGCTACCTTCCAGCTGGTCAGACCCCAGCATGTACTGGTGCCTGGGGTTACTCCTCCCCAGATGCAGGGCTTTGCGTTTCCCCTTGTTCAACTTCATGAGATTCCTTTCTGCTCAGTTCTCCAGCCTGTTGAGGTTCCTCTAAATGGCTGCATAGTCATCTGGTGTATCAGCCACTCCCTGCATTTTTGTATCATCTGCAAACTTGCCGAGAGTGCACTCCATTCTGTCATCCAGATCATTAACGAAGAAGATGAACAGTACTGATCAGAGTATTGAGCCCTGTGGTATACCACTAGCGACTTGCCTCCAATTGGACTTTGTGCTGCTGATCACAACCCTCCGGGCCCGAGCATTGTGCCAGTTTTCAGTCCATCTCACTATCCACTTACCTAACCCATACTTTATCTGCTTGTCTATGATGACGTTATGGGAGATGGCGTGAAAAGCTTTACAAAAGTCGAAGTAAACAACATCAACTGCTCTCCCCTCATCCAGCAAGCCAGTCACCTCACTGTAGAAGGCAATGAGGTTGGTCAAGCATGATTTCCCCTTTGTAAATCCATGCTAACCACTCCTAATCACCGTCTTGTCCTTCATGTATTTGGAAGCGCTTTCCAGGATGATTTTCTGTGTCAACTTCCCAGGGACTGAGGTGAGGCTGACTGGCCTGTAGCTCCCTAATTCTTCTTTCCTGCTTTTCCTGAGGATAGGAGAGATATTTGCTCTCTTCCAGTCTTCAGGAACCTCTCCCAACTGCCATGACCATTCAAAGACAATTGAGAGTGGCCTCACAATGACATCAGCCAGCTCCCTCGGCACTCATGTCTGCAACCTGTCAGGCCTCATAGACTTAAGTACATCCAGTTTGTTTACATGCTCCCTAACCTGGCCTCTTCCACCACGGTTAAGTCTACCTTGTTCCAGACTTCCCCTCTGGTCTCAGGGGTATGGGATTCCTTACAACCAGTCTTACTAATAAAGACTGAGGCAAGGAAGGCAACAAGTACCTCAGCCTTCTCCATGTCATTTGTCACAAGTTCCCCTGCCCCATTCAGTGGCGGCAGGGCACCTTTTTTCCCTAGTCTTCCTTTTGCTGTTATATAGTTGTAGAATCCTTTCTTCTTGCCCTTCACGACCTTTGCCGGATTCAACTCAGAGGGGCCTTGGCTTTCCTAATCCTATCCCTGCAAGATCAGAAAGCAACTCTATGCTCCTTTTGGGTCATCTGCCCCTGCTTCCCCCTCTTCTACACTTCCTGTTTGGGTTCAGTTAGGAGCTCCTTGCTTATCCATACAGGCCTCCTACCACCTGTGCTTGACTTTCTACTTGTCAGGATGGACCTTTCTTTAGGTCTTCCATGCAGAGACAAGGCAATCCCCCAAAGAAACATCTTCAACAGCAGTCAGTCAACTCAGACAAATTTGAACCTTGCAGTGAATACCTCTCCAAAACAAGAATAAAAAAATGCTGCTATGGAAAAGCTCTTTTTCAGTCATATTGATATGAAATCAACACCAAAATAACAATACACACTACTGTTCATGAAGTGTTTTCTTTCTGAGCATCCTATGTATTTTTCCTGGGTAACACTGATCTTCATTGTGCCAGCTGGTGTTTCAGTATAATCTCATATCGTTTTTCCATGCCTTAATTATACCTTATGGGTGCTTTTTCAACAGGCTTTGACCTACTCTTTAAATGAACACAAAGAGTAGCTTTCAGAAGAAAGTACTTCTACAGAAATCAGTTTGAATCTCTTCTGCTGGGAAATAAAGCAGCTACTTAAGTGTCTTAAGACAGGAATCTTACACATTAAATGTTGAATAAAAATAGCTAGTGTTTAGGCCTCCAACAGCTTTAAGTGATGGCTTTAAAATAATATAGTAAAGGCAAGTCAGGATCCATGCAACTTTTATTTTAATAATTAGACAAATACAGGAAAATTTGCAATAATCTATCAAAAACGTATCTTATCAAGAACCGGAAAGGTGTTTAAAAAACATTCACATTCAATTCAGATTATGTACAAACCAGTGTTTGTAAAAAAGAAAACAGCAAATGCTTTGAGTGTAAAAGAATTCCATTCTAGTTCATGTTTCAGCGTTCCCAATGACCAAGTTACCACTGAGATGCGATCACAGTGCAGACATGTTCCACAGTCTATTAAACTCGTTTCAACAGCATCATTGCCAAAAGTAATTTTTTTTTTTTAAATAAAGCATTTTGAGAAATTTCGTCATACAGTACCATTCACCCAAAACATACTTCTGCATATTTAATTCTTGACTGCACTAATGGCAGAACAGTTGTCATCTACAGGCCCAGAGTACACATAATATATATATCTACAACTCTATAGGTACAGATATATATCTATATATCCAAAAAGCACCAGTCTCCTATGCCTGAAATAGTCAGGGTCTGCTTTGTACATTGAGGAGATTAGCCATTTTTGGTGGAGCACAGCCCTTGATTATTTGGCTCAAAGAAGTCATCATCTGCCCGGTCAGAACTATTCTGAATGTGTTGCAATATCACATGCGCATACCTTCAAGACTCACCTCACACAGATGACATTTGAATTTGAGTGCCACCATAACAGCCATACATAGATATGACAGCATCATATAGCTTTGCTATAAGACCAGCTTCCAGGATCTCTCTTTTTTGCTCTGGATTAAATCCCCCAACAGAAGGAAAAAAANTGGCTGGGTTTTAGGCAAATGTGTAACTCGGTATTATGTTTTCTCATGTATTTATTTGAAGCTTAGCCGAAGAAGGAGACTAATCACTGATGTAAGCTGAAGGGGGAGAGAAAGCTATCCTGATACCCAGTTTCAAAGTATGAATACTGAAACAGTCACACAACAGTTACCAGTCAGTCTGCTTGGGCACAAAAGAGATGAATCTAGCTACTAGGGTTACACAATAGTTCTTTCAGACCTACAGTCTAACATGCTGTCATTAACATACTAATTTAATAATAACAAAAACTCTCTCAAAAATGCAGACTACATATCAGAAGTCTTTCAGTTATACCAAGCTAACCAAGCTGAAACGGTTCATGATCTCAGATTAGATTGGTGTTTTAAGACAAAGGAGAGAAAAGTGACACAACCTTCATGCTTATGTACCAACAACCCAAATGCAAACAAAAACTATTCTCAACTGAACCTTATGGACCCAAGTACTGAGATGATCTTTAGTTACAAGATCTCATTTGGAATATAAGCTACCATGACTTGGCATAAGAGGGCAAATCTAGAAAATTTTGTCTGGTTTTTGAAGGTGTACGTAAGACTTGGTAATAAGCAGTGTACTTCAACATATATTGGCCTGGGCTTGAAAAGCAATTTCCCTTCCAAATTTATTTGGAGATTCAAATATGTAAACTTCAACAGTTTCTGTGAATATAAATTTTATAGTCTCCACCACTGTAACTCCACACTAGCTCAGAAATTAAAACTTCAGGATAGCAGAAGCAGCTCTGGGGAGCGGAAGACTGGCATTTTAGTGTTTGAAGATTCTGAGCTCTTCCTTGGGTTGTACATCTAACACCCATTCAAGTACGTGGAAAGGCTTTTGTGCATTTCTATAGATTCTAAAGCAACTCTTAATGGAGCTAGTGCTCCCATGGTGCATATTTAAGCCAAAAAACAAACAATAAAAATGACTGTTGCATTTAAGTAACAACTCTTAACTGAGAGTCGGCTCAGATAGGTAAACAGATGCTAGTGATGCCAACTCTTAGCAAACCTGTTCTATACAATGAAACAATAGTTAGGATGCCCAATAAAACACACAAGGGAATTTTCTTAGATATAATGCTCAGGAAAGGGACAAGTTACAATAGTATAAAAACAACTCAAAGTCTTGGAAAAAACAAAAACAAAAAACCAAACCAAAACAAAAAAACCAACCAACCTGTTTTAAGTCAGGCTTCATTGCAGCAAAATATGGAACAGTGATTTAAGCTAGAAAACACAAGCAAGTTTGACTTGAAAAGTCAGTGTAAGCGATTTTGATATGGTTAGTTTATTAAAGCTATCCATGACGAATCAGCAAACAAATGAGATGAATAAAAGTACTTTAGAGGAGACAAGACAATATATTTTATGAAAATGTAAATGCTAACGCTACAGTTAGCAAGTCATACTGGAAGAGACAGACGTTTCCAAGGACAATCAAAGCAAGCCTTTCTTGGTTTTAAAGCAAATTTATACATCACAGCCTTTCTTCCCTTATTTGGGCAATGGTTGGTGAGCATCTGTGATGTCTCAGTCCTTTGAATCTATAGGCACTGAAACAAAGCCCCAGAAAAAAGGTAAAAGGAGCTTGCACCAGGATTTTGACAGTTGTTCTACTTGGCAAGGACTCCAGTATCAAGATGCAAGTAAAATGGAATGCCCGTCAATAGTATCCCCCCCCTAGGCTTCCCCCAGGAAAAAAAAAAAAAAGACTTGTACAGAGTAAGAGCCTACGGCAAAACCAACTTCATCTCACACCAAGTCTCATTTCCAAGCAATTATTCATAAACAGGTTCTTTCAAATGAAGAAAACACAGTTTAGCAGTTTTAAGGTTTGAATCAATTCTTCTTCTTGTAAGAAGTTCAAAACCTCGTATCTTCTTTTCAGTGATTTTGAGTTGTCTTTCATTTCTCCAGTCTTCGTTTCCTCACGAGAGAGGTAATTAAAGCGAAGAGGGCCACAAATTTTGCTCCTTGGTAACATTAAGTAATGTCTCACCTAACTGAAGTATCCTCACCAATAAAGATACTGCACAAAAAAAAATTCCCTGCCCAAGGTGTTAGACGGTTGAGTGACCAATACTTCAGGTCAACAGAACTGTAAACCACATTTTTGAAGAGGAAAAATTTCAGTGATGCATTACAAGTGGTACTAATAGCACTTTGGCCTCTAGATCTGGCAAGCTAAACTCCATCTGGGATTGCTGCAAATGTCTACTTATTTCATAAGAACTTGAATAGAAGGAACATATACCAACAATGCAGTCTGTGCTGTTGGTGGCTGTTCTCAAACACAGGGTTTGAAATGGTGTTCTAGCAAAATGATTTGCAAGAGCACAAAGAGTAAGTCCTGAAATTGCTTTTTAATGTAGTTTATTAACCTTTTAGAATCTAAGATCCAAATTAGGACACTATGATCCACTAATGCCAAATAATTCAGTCCAAGTCTAAGTAGCTACATGAACTGGAGCAGGTGTATGGAAGGTGCACTTCATGCTTGAGGATACAAAGTATTAAAACTGAGAAGAGGCTCTAGTTCCAGTGTGGAAAAAAAAAAAAAAGCTTTTAAATTGACTAAACCAAGCACACTCAGGCACAGAGGCTATGAAGTGGTGGAGCACTCTTACAGTGACAGTACTTTCTCCCTTTGTCGAATTGCTACAAAGTCCTTTCTCATTACACAACGCAGAGTCAGGACTCCACTGTCGAAAAATCACTGCTGAAGAAGTCTGAATTAGGTTCTCTCTCTTCAAGCGGTTACAGGGACAAGCTCCATGTGATTTGTCAGCTTCCTCTGTTAACAACAAGGAAGTCCTGAGCACCCTTAATGCTGTGAAAATAATCAACCCGTGGTAAGAGGTCACGTTGCTGGTGGAAGCATTAGCAATTTTCACACAGGTGGTCCTTACCAGAGATATGTATATCAGATTACCTCTGATATAATAGCACCCGGTTTAGACCGGCCATCAGGAAGAAGCCACTTTCACACAGGAAAATTCATATGGTGCCCAGTGCAGCAGTTGCATCAGGGGAAAAAAAAAGAACAAAAAAACAAAAAACAAAACACAAAAACCCACCATCGGAGGAAGTTGTAATGATTCGGGCTTGGAATCTTGAGTATTAATCTTCAGTTTCACTTGAGAACTGAGGGAAAAACATTTTTCCTCCTCCCAGATTTGCTACAAATATCCATAGAATACCAGCATCAGGTGTGCTAGATGTAAAACTGATGGAACGCTAGCTGGTCCATAAAGGGTTGTACCAAGTTATCTGTAGCAAAGTAAAAAACTAGCCCAAACGTTATGGAGATTGGAAGAGCTGGTAAGGCCTTCTTAAAGATGGCAAGAAGCAGAAGTGTAAGGCACAGACCCTGAGGGGAAGAAAAAAAAAAACAACACAAAACAAAAAACATAGGGAGAAATTAGGGAACTCTGCCAAGCAAAAGATTATATATATAAACATTCATCCCACAGAAATACAAGACACATTTCATGCCTTCCTAAACTAAAGGCTTAAGTGACAGATGTACAGCCAATAAAGGTCACAGCTAAAGCCCTCATCAGTTTTCAGTCTGGCCACCAAATAAACGAATTCCAAAGAAAAAAATGTAGCAGTTATGACTTTGTCCCTGATGAACAATAGAAACTATCCCTGTTATAATACATTATACTCACAATTAATATGGCTACAAAACACGCTAAAGTTGTATTCCAGTCCCCGCTTGCTGTTGCAGAGGCTTTGCCAACAAGGACACTGTAGAAAATGAAGTCTCCTAGACCTAGCTTTACTCCTCCTGCAAAAGTGAATATATGGCAGCATTAAGTACCGGTCTACTAATATTACATATCAGTAGTTCTCAGAGAATAATACAGATTTATATGAAGTATCAACAAGACTTGCTAATAAGAACATTTTATTTTCAAAATTAATACCACTCCTGAATCAAGTGGAAAAGAAAAACTCTTATGAAACAAGATGGCTTAGGAACATTATACCACTCAATTAATTCATCCTATAATTAGAATTTTTCTATATTCCTAGTCTCCTGTACATACAGATGCAATATATACAAACTCAGATATTTGAAATTATATTTGTTGATGGGGTGTCCACTTTTGTTTGTCATGTCACATTCAACAGAATACTGAAATACAATTCCTTTAAGCTGGCTGACGGAGGGGGAAAACCCTTGCAGACGATGTTTTATTTGCCAGTTAGAAACCTATATCCAGCAAAATATTCCACTGCCCTTCCAATTTTCCTACAGAATTCTTACTAAGGTAGTTCTAAAAAGCACTTGTGTGTAACGCACAGAGCATATCACAGAAGCAAAAACCCAACACATTTAGTCCAAGATGTGAGATTTAGGAAAACTCATGAGTTAATGTCTTATTCTTTTAAATAGTAATTACCACCTCAGCAACAACTCTGGGAGCACAATACTCAATTATTTCTGCAAACAAAATAACAAAGATTTCCTGAATGCCAGTTCACTTTCTGAGGTTTTAGTCCAAGATACTAAGTCAGAGAGGCCAACATCAGGTCACCAACTGTTTTCACTTGGCCTATCATTTACTTTGTCACCTGATTACAGTCCAGCCCAAAACTCACTTTAGAGTTCTAAGAGGAACTCAGAGCATCAAAACAGAGGTGTATGCCTGGTTGATCATTGGGGAAAATAAAAAAAGGCAATCCTACTCTCTTTCAGCAGGTCTCCAATGTATGGTCTAGAACAGCGCATTCATGAAAAGCTCTTAAGCACTAAAACACCCTTTAACTGCTGAAAGAAAACTTGGATGCTTGCTTTCAGCATGACAGAACAATAAGCAAAGGCAACTGCTACATAACTCTTTCCACACAAGCAAACTCTCCAAATTTCTAGTAAGTCATTCCAAACTTCTAGTAAGCTAATGCTGGCTGACAAGTCTGACTGGATCACTGCGCATCTGTCATTACTATTTGCTGTAGGAATACGGGAAGGAGAAAATTATTAGTCTGGCCAGACAAGAGTTTTAGTTAACCAGTTAACTAACTAACTAAAATAGCCCAATTCCTAAAATTTTTGCATCTTAAGGTTGTTTTTCTAAGCTCTAGAAATGAACATAGATTTGCAACACGCTCTAAGTTTGGAATTTTTGGGACAAAGTAAATTCTAAAATTGTTCTTCAAGTAGAAGTCTCTGTATTTTTAAACAGAGGAGCACCTGAGAATCAGAGGAAGCAGTTGCACCTGCTAAATATGGCAGCATCACATGGGCAGAGCAGTTTAATTATTAATTATTAATTTATTTAGAGCTTTGNTCTGAAAGCAGCTTGTGCTATTAAAGTTTTGAGTCTGTGTTATCAAACTGAAGATCAGTTTGGCCAATATTACTCACTCATGCAGCAAAACCAAAAGCTACCAAAAAGCAACTCCATCTATTTCTGAGGCATGTCAGTATTGATCATGAGCAAGAGCAGCTCTCCAGCTTGCTATGAGCTCACAGCATACTGTATCTCTGCAGTCAGGATGACTAAGACTAACTAGCTTCAGATTTATTAAGTCTTTCAGACATAGTACTCCATACTCACGTTCTTCGGGGTCTTCACTTGTTTGAGAGTTACTGGGTAGAGCCTGAACAGCAGCA
>WAAD01016751.1:109718-120770 GCA_013389945.1 Fregata magnificens
CTAACAATGTCAAACACGAAGGCCATAGTCCAGCAAATGTTTACACACACTTTGCATAACTACTGTCAACAGTACTAAAGGAGATAGTTTCAAGAGTTGACATAAGTTGGCATTTTACACACAGATGTTTGTTTTATTCTCAGTATGTATCTCATTTGCTACAACATTTTCCAGATCACCAGTCTCTTTTCATATAAGTGATTTTTCCAAAGTGTTTCTTGTAAGTTTTGGCCAACATTTCCCTAGCAGGATACCATGACAGGTTTGTTGCCTTCTAATTACAGAATTTTCACTCTTCATTTGACAACAGCTTCAACACTAATTGATTCCTGGTACAGAGTTGTCTTTGCCTGCTACAACTTGAATGAAAAATAAGGATTGCAGAATGCAGAGAATTAAAATGAGCTACAGCAGCCAGATTTTGGTTAGGCAGACTAAAACAATGCAGAGAATAATAAAACACTTTCAAAAAAAAAAAAGCTAGTCAAATAGAATCCCCTTCGAAGATGCTGTTTCTGGTTAGATTTAGGAGCTGGAATCAGGAACATGCTTAAGATCACGTACAGGAGAAACATAGGAAACTAACAGCAGTAAAGCTAAACAGTATTTCCTTTCTTCAGACGAGTTTTTAGATATAAATCTTGTGAAGATAAGCAAATTATCACTACCAGTTGGAGGCCTAACATTCTTTCATTGTAAGTTCCATTCCCCATAATCTAGACTACATTCTACATATAGAACTACATGTAAAAAAGAATTCAGTGGACAGGTAACTACTTTTTACAGCATTCTGGTATAGCAGCATAGAAATACTCTGTTAGCAATTCTAAAAATAAGAAGTTAATTATTTCTTTTAATGAGCATAAAACATAACTACAGGAAATTCCTGTTGTCTAATCATTCTAATTTTTTAGTACAACAATTCTTTTTGTAAGGAGAACATGCAGTGCTTTGTAAGGCCAAGAGGGAAGCCAGAAATGTGAAAAGCTTAGTAAAAACTAGTTGATGCCTTCAGCGCCTGAGGAGAACTGACCGGCTGCCAAGGAACCTAGCTGAAGTACATCAGTTATTTGACTTCATTAGAATGAACAGAATTGACAGTTTAAAAAGAAAACTTCGTCAGTTCAGATTTAACACCACACTGTGATAAAAGAGAAGGTCCATACTTTAAAAAACACTATTCCAAGCTGTATGCAGATTCAGGCAGAAATCATTGCCCCAGTTGCTCCACAGATACTCTGTAAAGGGGTTTCACCCACAGCCATGAAGACCAAAACCATTTTCCCCTCTTGATAAAGTGGAGCAAAGCTTTGTGCCAGTGCATGGATCTCACAGCCTGTTTTACAACTATGAAATAGATTCAAGGTTCTGGCTGCACACTGGGAAGTTTTATTATGCCAAGCCTTGTCAAATAGGTCCTTAAGAGGAAGAGACAACCAGGAATTTTCATGAATGACTCCTCCCAGGCAGGTGACACTGCAATTATTTATGCTAAGCCTGGACTTGCCTAGATTACATCATTATATAATTAAAGTCTTTCACAAAAGAGCCTTAGAGTCTCTGTTTGGTATAAGGATATTGCCTGGCATGTACAGCCACGCACAGAGTGTTGGGAGACTTCTATGTTGGGGGCAGGGTGGAGAGAGGGGAGCCCTTGAAAAGCCCCTGAAGTCCTGAATAGCCTTCAAATTGTAGGACCAGGTCTGTATTTTGTAGTTCTTGACCACAGGAAGATTTCAGTACATGATACATTTCAGAGGAACAGGAAGCAATGCCACCCTAATTCTAACTAACAAAACAGCCAGCAGCGTTAGCACTGGGCCTTTGCCCCTCCATTGTGTCAAAGGAACAGAAGTCACAAAATTGAAACAGTGAATTGAATCACCAATTCTGCTACTTTTGCTCACTCATCCTTGATAACCCTTCATTTTGTTCCATTCTCGATAATCTGTACTAATAAATAAAACCAGCACAATTACTCGAGTCAATTATATTTATACTCACCTTGTAGCACCTGTATTTGTAAAGCACAACCAGGAGTATGGTCATGACAATGATAACGCTGATCATGATAGCGGCGTTGAGAATTGAATTCAAGGCTCTCTGTCCTACTGTCTCTGTCTCTTCTGTGAAAGGAGTGTAGATGCTACAACAACAAAGAGTCAACTGAAATGCCACTGAATGCACAGATGTTTCTGATATGTGAGGCCAGCATCAAATGAAATTGCAGTAATCTTTCAATTCAGAGCTGTAAGCGCAATAGCCATTTTCTACCTCGGCAAATTTGAAAGGTGGCATAGTACCACATTAGGCAAACTTTAATTAAAAAATTTTTTTTTTTTCCCTAGAAGACTTGCCTTTCCTACATTCTTAGATTACTACTATTTTCTACTTTGTAAAACAAACAAAAAACAGAACTCCACACTGTGATACAATTACTCACATGCTACGAATCATTAGACTATTACTGCAGCTAGACCTTTATAAGCACACCATCTAGTGGATTTACAGTGAAAGGTTCCCCAGTGATTTCAACAAAACAATGTATGGGCTCAACTCTCTTTTTCTTAAAGAAATACAACCACCTGGGGAAAAAACCACTCATTATGGAGAAGGGGGGGAAGGGGGAGAGAAAACACCATAAATAAAATCTCAATAAAAATAATTCTTTGATCAACAATTTTGATAGTGAAAAAGAACTCTGTGTTTTATTGAAACATTTTATGACATGCTTATATTATACAAACATTTCAAAGCCAAACACACTTTGAATCATTTTGTCTAAACGTTTTCACAGTGGAACATTTAGACTGATTTGCTGCAGGTTCTGACAGGCTCAGCGTCCTTCCTTTGTCTCCTTTCTCTCAAATCAGCCTTCACTGAAATTGCCTTTTTTTTTTTTTTTTTTTTTAACATTAACTGACCCAGTTAAATAGTTGTGTATCTAATATGCCTGAGATGCTATAATTAGAACATTTTAAATTATTCAACAGTCTTAACTCTTCTCTTGANAAACGTGCCAGGAAAGTTTCCGTAACTGCAACAGAAGTGAACCTCATAAAGTCATCTTCCTCTTGCATTTGAATTTCTTTATCAAACAGCATAGGCAAACCAGGACTTGGCATATATGTTACTTCATTTAAATGAGTAGGTTTTTTCCTTTTCCAAAAATCTTTGTATTCTAGCAGAGTACAACTGAAATGGCTTTGGCTCAGGATTGAGTTTATTTTATAAATACCACAGGGCACGACGAAGTATTAAAATGGGGACTAGGATTTGAATCAAGCAGTAACAACTAAGATACTACCCCAACTGGTCACCAGACAGACAACAAATGTCAATAGTACCACGAATATAGAGTCTGGTTTCTGAAAGGAATATAACAAAACTATCTTCAGGTTGGCGAAGGGAAAAAGGGAGGCAAGAGGGAGTTCACTGCTTGAATTAGACTCCTGAAGAAATTAAGATTAAAGAAGATCATCTAAGTGAGTCCATTGAAAAGACAGGGGAAAAAAATTGATACATACAGCTGTCCATCCTTGCGTGTATAAAAGCTGACAGACTTGATGGTTGCAACAACGACCACCATGCAAAGTGTGACAGGTACAAACAACATAATCACGTGTTTCGCCCCATATTTCAGTGTCAGCTCCTCATCATCTTCTTCATCTTGTTCCACCACTTGCTGAATGTTGTTTTGTGGCTGCCCATTGGTCTCAGACTCGGGATTGTCATTTCTTCTGCGCTCACTATTATCATGGCGACGTCTTTCGCTGTTGTCATTCTGCAATACACAAAAAAAAGTTTCCTCAGCAACTATCCACTATCATATTCTTGTACACTAAGCTAAAGATGATCTTGAGGGGGAAGCGTGTAAGGTAATATTTACTGTCAAGAACACTTGCTGCAGCAAGGAATTAAACAGTAGTCATTAATTGCATCACATAGCTATCAAAAGAACGGGAGCACAGGGTTATGTTAGAAACATTTATATTAAAAACAGCAGCAGCTGAAAGTAGGGCTGGTTGCATCTAACAGCCTATGTTGCCTTTTCTTTAAAAATAATTTAAAAAGCTGAATAAAGACAGACAGCTTCTTCCCTTGGTCCAAACTACAGTTGATTCAAGGCTGCATGACAGTAGATTACTCACAGCTTGACAAGAATTAACTCTATCTGTTCCTAGAAATAATGCCAAACAGACATTTATGAACCTAACTCCATGAAAGTCCCAAGAAAATTTCTACTTTCCTTACCACGTTACTCCCACCACAGTACACTAACTAGAATATATGTTAAAATGGAGTTTCATGAGGCATTGTGTTCCCACATTTTTATTGAGAAGAATGACACAGAAACGGTGATAACACTCAGATAATTCTCAGTCTTTACACTGAGATTTGATCCAAAAGTTTTAGCGTGATGAGCTAAGCGTGCAGATTCTTTCTCTCCTTTCCCAAGGGTACTACTGCCACATCCTTTCACTGACATCGAAGAAATTGCACCACCCTTGTCAACAAGTATGAAAGAGCCTCCTAGCCTTCCTGATACTGCTACATGAAACATCAAGGGTATAATTCAAACACAAGGACAGAGGTAAACTTTCAATGGAATTAAGATTAACCACAAGCAAAAACACAAACTGGGAACACCACCTACAAGTGTATGATCAGGCCTGCACTCCTGTTGTCACACCTTTTACCCCCTCTCCAAGAAGGCCCGTCAGCAGGGGGCATTCAGCCTTTTATATGTTGTGTGCACATACAGAGAACACAACAAGAGAGTGAACTACGTTTCAACTGTTCCGGACTACAAAGAAACAAAACCATTTTATGTCTACCAGTCACTCTAAACAAGCCCTAAAATGCAACAGTTTATACAGTCTACTCTTTTTTTTACTGTATTACCGTGTCCAAAGTCAATGCTGTACTGTTCCCACTCCTGCCATTCAAGAGGTTTAACATGAAACATGTAACACAAAGATTTCTGATTCCTTACAAAATGAATCTCATTTCTTCAGAATTATTTCATTTGCAACAGTTCAGTTTAAGTGCACTAAAGCAGCTTTACATTAAAATGTACAATAAACTGAAGGAAGATAACGTTTGTAATACCTTTAAAATATCACTCAGTTTTAGTAAAATTGCTCTAGACATAAGATAGGGCATTGAAAATAACCTAACGTATTTCTGCTTAAGTACTCTTATGCAGACAATTTTTTCCTTAAACATGCAATGTTAAAGTCTCATTACCTGTTCTTAATAGCATTTCCAAACATAACTGCCAACTTGTATCTCATCAACTCACTGAAGTTTTTTGATAAGTCAATAGTAGTTTTCCCAGCTCCACCCTCAGAAAAGATAAGATGTTAAGTACACACTCAGGAACTCATAGTGGGGTTTTCAAAAGCACTTAAGTGATTAAGGAGTACAAGTCCCTGGACTTTGAACGGCAAACACTGACACTGCTAAAACCTTGGCTGAAGCTTTATAACTTCCTCAACTCACGAAAAATTTGCTTTTACAAAACATTACAAAGTAACAATACACATCAAATGCTTTGCCTGTTTACTCCTTTTTTGTGCTATCCTCAGGATCAAGTTCAGCACGGTTTCAAGAACTGTCCTCTAACAAAATCTGCTTTATTTTTCAAAAAGGAAACTGAATAAAAGGGGAGGAAAAAAAAAAATATCTAAAATTGTCTTAATTAACAATTAAAACTAGCAGGCAACCAGATTTTTTAGAATTAAGGTTTTAACCTTAATTTGAATTTAGTATCATTAACTTAAAGTATGCCCTGAAAAACGTTTTGGGTTCAGTATTATTTCTTACTAAATTAAAGATTCATTATAAATCACTTGGCATTTTGCATAATGTCCTCATATACAATTATTGAAAGTCAGAAACAGGAGTATGGGAGAATGCAAATAAAGAGATTATGTTTAATTGTTCTGAAACGCTGGCTGCAACCGAACCTCCTTCTGTACAGATTATAGCTCAAATGTAACATTTTTCACTCCGATAGTGAAAATACTCCATTTCTCTCAGTCTACAACAAGACAACAATAAGCTTACCTGTCTAAATAAACTGCCTGAGATGATCAGAGCCTTGGAACACTTCACAAGTAAAGCAGACCTAGCATTTAGGTTTCTGCACACTTTCAAAATACGTTGCTCTTTCTCTGCTGTAGTAGCAGTCCTGCATGAAGGAGCACTTACCCCTATCTTAGGCACAGAAATATAAAAAGTAAAATAAAAATCTACAGCTTTGCAAAGCAAACACAAAAACAGCCAAAGGAAAAGCCTGATTAACTAGCATACCACTACAACAAACCGCAAAATCAAACATAAAGAGAAAAATTGAAGAAATTAGACCAGTATGTTCCATTTTATTCCCTCCACTAGTTAGGAGCAAAGACACAATCACAAAATGCCTTTACATATTAAAACACAGTGCATGAAAACTGGATCAGCGTCAAAAGAGTTCTAAGAGTTACTCTCTTATTTGCTGTTAAAACTAGAAAATAGTTGTCCTTTCAGGCTACTAAAGTGTAGCTAAATGTGACATGCGCGTGCCCCACTGCTTAAAAGAACAAAGTGCACTCATATCCTACCTGATCAGTATTAAACAGAGCAGAGGCCATGGACTCTTGCTGAAGTGGAAGCAAAGGAACAGACTCTTCACTTTCCTCAGACATAGTTAAAAGTGAAAATTCTGAAGCTAAAAAGTCAGTAACACCTGTTGTAACACCGTAAGCAAACGTAAGTTACGAACTACGCGCTTTCAGGTGAATAAACAATATCAAAAGTAAATGATAGAGGTTTCCCCCCCCCCATCGGGAAAATAGTTAATAGCAAACCCAGAGCAATGCTCCTGAACCAAGAGATAAAAAACTAGCATATTTGATAAAAAGTTTTTATTTATTAAATCCAGATTCATACATCAGGAGCAGACCCCCTTGCCTGACAGTGGGCACAGACTTCATTAGTTCTCACATACACCATTTATGTTTAAAGGTCATTATACAGTGACAAATATTGAAGACTGGGCTGAACTCTCGGTGCGTGACTGGAAGAAGAGATGGCAAATTATAGTACTTAGTGATTTCACACGCTGACTGTTACCACAGAAGCTAGATATACTTAAGTAGGAAAGGATTTTTGTACGTATGTACAAAAACAAAGCAGACGTGTATAGGGGAGAAAAATCATTACAACTAAGTATTTAAACTACACCTAGAGTTACACTTAAACACGGAAAGAAAAAGCACAAGTAGTAGTTATTCATCAGTACAGTCTGTCAGTGAGAAGTAAATAGAACCATCCATCCCCCATTGCTGGGAAGGAGCATCACCAAGTTATCTGTAAGGATGGTGAGCCCACAGCTTATCACTGAGCTCTGCCTTTTTAATCTGGCAGAAGCGTTCAATAAAAGTTACTCTCACCTGTCCAAGGTGAAAAGAAACCTTTTGCATTCCCTCTGAAGTAAAAGCACACAGGATGCAGTAGAAAAGTTTCCACTGTTCTATTTTTATTAGCAGTTTCTATGATCAGTAAGGTCTTAAGTCACACTGACTTCTTAATTTAAAAATAAATTTTCACGTTTTATATTTTTACTGATCTAGCAGGATGCCGATCTGAGATAAAGACAAGGGTTTTTCAAAATTCTACTTAAACTGCTGGATTGTATAGAAGAGTTAGAGCGGGCATCAAAATATTCTCTTGAATCACTGCCATAAACATGGCTACAAGTGGCCCAGCCTCACAAGAACATTTCCGTGTCACAAGGAAACCTCATAGTCAAGACCTATAGCAAGAACAAAGAACTGAGCATGACAAATCCAAGAGCCTGAGCGCCACACCCAAGTAGATCATCTAAACTTGGTTTTACCAAAACACATGCAGTACAATGAGTACAGTTTTAGCAACAATTATGCACTTAGGTCTTTCAAAGCAATCATATAAAACTTTATGGTTTAAGTTCCCCCTCCCCCCCAAAACCTCAAGAACTCTGAGAGCACCTTGACAATTATTCACAAGTAAGACAGTGCTGCTCTTCCTGCATAGGAGTAGTCCTCCAGCAACAGCAACAACAGACCCCAGGCTTCAAACTCTACCGAGACTAAAATTAACTCTGTCACTGAGAAACCTGTGAATCAAGCAGACCAGAGCCAGGCTAGATCAAGAGAGCTCAGTAAATCCTCTACAGGTCAATGTTTGACACGGGAGCATCCCACCCCATTTTCTTATTTTTCTTGAGGGCTTGGTCACTCCAACACCACTTTAAACTGGGAGAAGTCTTATCGGTATATAAAAATGAGTTTAGAACATCAGATATTTTACAGAATATTTATTTTGGCACTGCTTATCACCATAACAGTCCAGATAGAGAAAACCACTCCCAACAAACAGATTTCTAGAGTTCTGAACTGTATTTTCATCCACGCTCATTATTCATCCTGATTTAACTGCTACTGGGTAATAAAATTGTTTATTACATACGGTGTTGCTGAGGTGGTTATCAGGGAAGTTTTCTGTCAGCTGCCCATGCTGAAACTGGGGTAAATGCGCAGACAGTTCTGTCATTGGGGCTGTCCTCTGGAAATCGCTTATTTCTACACAAAATGGATCTTTCCTCTTGAGATGCTGAAAGGAAAAAGATGTATAAAACCCCTTTGTTCTTATACGACCAAGTTCTCCATCCCCTCCCTACCCCAATTTTTAGAGTTCACACAGACCAAAGATAACCATTTTCTATCTACACCATGATACCGAACCGTATCACATCTTTACTGAGAGGTCATAATAGGGATTTTCCAGAATAAAAATAAGAGCGCCTGGGTGTTATCAAATTAGTTCATCAGCCACGGAACTAAGCCAGCAACAAACTAATCATTCAAAACAGTTCTCCATTCCTTCTTGTACAATAAACGAGAAGCACTGCACGCTTGCTCAGAGCACAACTTGAACGTTTTTATCTCAGCAGAGTACAGTTGCTCCAAGTTGTTCGGTTTTGGATTGCTGATAAGCTCAAGGGGAATCTTCAAGCAAGGATGACTGGGTTACACTTGATAATTTAAAATCTGGATATATTTTTCATACTGTAATGCCCTAAGAGCAACCTAGAGATACACAAAACAGTATTTCAGCTGAGCCTCGAGAACTAATGTGCATTCTTTTCCCCCAGTGGTAGGTTTTATGTATCCGCTAAACATACATAAACATGCCATATGCTTGTAACAGCTTTACACATTCTTCCATAAAAAAGTCACATGCTACCATTTCCCTATGCCAAACACCAATAAACCATGTGCTCCATAACAAAGAAGGATAAAGCAATATAGGGGAAAAAGGAAGAATGGTGATGTAACTACACAAGTTTCAGAAAAAACATGATTTTAAGAAACAATGAGTAGGCCTAGATAAATCACTGGCTTGGTTACACAAAACATAGGGAAGTGAATAAACCGCTGCCTGAAGGGTGGAGTGCCAGTCCCCACTTCCATCCCAAGTGGCTCCTGCTCCTACCTTGGGCCAACTCCAGCACTCATCAGTCCTCTTTACAGAACATTTTACTCACTAAAATGGAAGAAAACAAATCCAGGAGAAGAAAACAGGAATATTTTTCTGCTGTTTTAGTATACTCAACTAATGTATGGAGGGATCTCAAAAAACTCATACAGGGGAGGACATCACAAAACAAGGCCTCTCACTTTTGGCAGCAGCAAGCCACAAGTGCTGCAAGACAGCACCTTATTTAAAGAGGGAGTTAAGCCTATTTTCATACGTACTAAGATGCAGAAGTTGTTTCTCTACTTACAAATAAATATGTATCTTACAAGACTAGTGCATAGTGCTTACTAACTTCAGCGGGGATGTAGCTTATACTAAAGAGCCTATTAGGAAGCAACACCGATTTAACAAGTCTAGTGGGAGCATGCAAACTGTTTGGAAAAAGAAAGACAATGTAGTGTTCACGAGAATGGCTCTCTTACGTGTTTGTATTCAAAATAAAGCGCATCTAATTTAAAATATAATGAAGTGTAAGATTAGGTGAAAATAAATTGGCATTACGTTGCTTTTACTTTTGAAGTTTTTGCTCTAATTCTTTGGTTGGGCGACAAAATATAAACAATGTTGTTTTAAGGCTACTATTGGTAAAAAGTCTCAGTGCTAGGGCCACCAGAGAGGAAAAAATGGAGTATTTTTATCCAAATGTGGAGTATCAGAATGAGATTTGTCACATAGCAGCATATCAAAATTCTAATTAAATTACAGGAGGAAGAAAAAAACCCCCAAACCAAACCAAAAACATCAACCCACAAAATCCTATTCAAAGACTGGTAAAGAAAACCACCACAAACTCACTGAACAAAAAAACAGCTACTGAGAAGCAGAGAGAAACTGAAGACAGGGAGGAGTAACGGACAGAAGAGTTGCACCAAGGCTTGAACGACAGTGTCTAACAGGCCTCAAAACTTAGGGTTTGTTAAAACAATCCGTTTTGAAAAGTCAAGAGCGCAGCAAATGGATGCAGGACATCTCCCCAAATAATTTTATTTTCTATTTTTAAATAAATCAACACTCACAAGTTTGAAATTTAACTACGAATGAATGAAATCTAGAAATGAACTGTGCATAAACAGACACAAATTATATTTTTACTTGCTTTACCTGAAAAGGGACTCACCAAAACATTTTTTCAAGTGAAGCTGTTAATATTAAAATAGCCTAAGAAAGTTCTTCCTTGCTTCCTTTGGCTTTCCTTAGTAAGAACAACGGGAATCACAACTATAGTTTTCATGCATTTACATTTAGCCTAACAAGTAGAGGTACCACGCAAGCAAGCTCTATCACGCTTTCCCTACTTAGAGAAAGAACAGCAAGTACCCCTCAGCCACAGCAAACGCGGTGCGGCCCGGTTAACCCGTGCTTTATCTCCCAAATAAGCAACGAGCCGCAGCCACGGCTTTCCCGGGGGAAGGCCAAACGCCCCGCGGAGCTCGCCCTCAGCCCCGCCCCGGGCCGGAGCAGCCCCGCCGCAGCCAGGGGCCC
>WAAD01016751.1:127684-147837 GCA_013389945.1 Fregata magnificens
CTAATCTTGGCAAATATTCAACCTCTGCTTTTCACTTTCTACTAGCCACCCGTGCCACAAAACTATCACTTGCTTTGCCTCTCATACAGTAGCCCTAAAAAATAAACTGAGACAAGCCATTATGAACGTGAGTACGATGAAAGCTGAAAAGAGTTTTTGAAATTCCCTGTTGATGAAAAGCCATAGAGTTGTTGTGACAGATTTTAAAAGGCAAGTTATTAGAATTTTGTTTGTAATTTGATGGAAGAAGCTACACAGAGTTTAGTTTAAACAAGTCATGCAATGGCTACAAGGTACAGCAGAATGACTTCTAATGCTAACTCTAAAACCTTAGTATTTGCTTACTACTAAAGCAACGACAGCATCTAAAAAGCTTTTTAAGAAGTTAATCTAGTTAACCCAAAAACGTATGTAAAATCAAGCTACTGGCTTTTTTCCCCTGAATTCACACAAGTCCTATTTTTAAGTTAAAAATGTTAATGGCCAATGAGATATTAACTCTGAAATCTAACGATAAAGCTATCAGTTAAAACAGCTGCTCTTGCCAACTGCTCATTTCTTCAACCCAGTTCCATATGTTTATCTAACAGATAACAGAGAGCATCTAGCATGTACAAATTGTGCATAAGTATTAAAGAAGGTAACTTGTAAAACATTAGGGTTCATATTGATGCCAAGTACACCAGCTGTCTCTGCTGACCAATATCATAGATTACAGAGAAGCTAAGAACAGACTGCCTTCAATTACAGATGCTGCAGCTCAAATAGGGAGCAAAACCCAGATTCCACAAAGGAAGCGGAAGATACTAACCTTAGAACAAACAAAGTCAACTAGTGTGGCTTCTTCTTCACCAATATATTCTATTATTTTCTTGTTGATCCATGGTCTAATTCGACGTTCCATTAGTGTCTGGAAAAAGGAAAAAAAAAACCAAACCATAATTTCCATAAACTTTACTGTCTTGAAACAATACTGCCAGATAAGCAGCTGGAAGACCCAAACAACTATTTAGCAAAAGATACATTTTGCTGTCAATGAGATAATCCTTAGCAATTTGGCATCTGCAAGTATTTCTGACAGCCATTCAAACATGTTTTTACAGGACCTTTTTTTTCCCCTTCCAAAAACTGCTAGACAATTTATAGCAACAATTCAGAAGACCAAACAGAAATAAGCAGGCATACTTCAGAGTAAGTATTATATATGGACAAGAAATACAGGACTCAAGTTTGATTCCATTTGATAATGATGCTCGAATCCACTGGGGTCCCAGGAACATTGGTTTTCTATTCAGTTCCAAGGTTTGTTTGGAAAAATTACGCTTTTTTGTGAATGGTTGAAAGAAATCAACTTACTGAATCCACAATGGACCAGTCAAGAGGATAAGCAAAGAGCTCTGGTTTTGCTGTGGGAATCTTCTCAATGAGACTCTTAATATGTTTGCGTTTTTCTTCTGTATTGACACTGCCTTTGATATTGCTTTTATCTTCTTCTCCATAATCCAGGGGGACAAGTTTCCTTTTCCGGGGCACATCATCACTGTCTTCATCATCAAATTTATTGAAAACGCTATCCACAGCAAGCTTCTTCCTTTTTACAGCATTGGGCTGATTAGGACTATTGCAGGCACCTACCACCCAAAAGACAGAATAACATGTTCATAAACTGCAACTGAAGCTAGTTTGCTCTTCACGCATTTCTTGAGGAATATTGGTTTATATGTTATATAAACATCTGTGAATGCCTAACATCAGCATTTTAATCTCTCAAACTCTGTTATAAAAATGGCAAAGGAGGTAAATATCTCAAACTGAGTTTGCTCGAGATTTTTGAAAAATAAGGTCTTTTCTCTGCCCTGAAACCAATTAGCACCCTCACTGAGGGAGGACTATAGCATAAGTTCAAACTAGTAGAGGCAGAGCACAGACATGAAAGGTTGCGATTAATCTAGCTGTAGGAAAAGTGTTTATCTGTTAGCCTAATACCATACAGTCTCTCTTCATTCAAGATCTAACATGGTGTGAAGCTCACACTGCAGCCCCAGTATAATTTAATTGAAATAATAATTAATAAATGCACAAACCTTCTGGAATACAAATATCCTTGGTTCTAATTCTCAGAATAAAATTTTTTTAAAAACACCAGGAAATTGCTAAAGTACTAAGGAACTCTACACTTACGTTCCATTCGCAATTGTCATCAATTCATTGTGCTACTCTAAGAGGAAGAAAAAATAACCTAATTTTCAGTTTTCTTCTTTTAAAAGGGCCTTTGTGAATAAACATAAGTAGTATCTAGGGCTTAAATCTAGCATATACTTACATCAACGAAAAGTAGCAATGAGTTTTAAAAGAGATATTTAGAGATCTATTAAGCTGACAAAGCATGTGGAAATAACTAATTCCAGCTCAGAGCATTCCTAAAAAAAATTAAGCCTTGAGGATGCCAAAACTTCCCTCCCTTTTTCCCCTCCAGATTTTGGACAAAGAGAGATCTACAAAACGTATCTTCTGGATTGGAGAAATCAAGCACAGCATCTGGATAACAAAAACTTGATATAAGTATGTCAAGACATACAGTATATTTGGAAAACTGTGTGACTACTCAGCTTGGAATTTTTTTCATTCTGATCCCATATGGAACATTAAAATAAAATGTAAACTTGCCCAATTTGAGGCTAAGTCCTATTTTGGGCCGATGCTCTTCTGGCTGCTGTTGATCAGGTGAATTTTCATGAGGGATAATAATGCCACACGGAGATTCATCACCAGGTGTGTTAGGGGTTGCATTTCCACTAGCAGAAGAAACAGATGGGGCAGAACTGATGGGTCTTAAAGTTGGTTTAAGGCAGGGCTTTTGTTCAGGCTCCTCCTCCTCTTCCTCCGGCTCTTCTCTTTTTTCCTCTTTTTCTGCCTTTTCTTCCTCTTCCTCCTCAGACTCTGGCTCTTGTTTTATTTGTGGCTGCCTACGCCGCTCAGCCTCCTGCTCCATCTACAATGAAATAGACATTTAGCAAAAAAGCAGCTTTCTCAAAACCAGCACTGTTTGAAAAGAATCTAAAGATCCTCTGTTTCCTACAGAAGTCTCTGTTAGTCAAGAACAAATACATGCAACTACTGCCATTATAATCAGAAATACTGATTAATCCAAATTTGCTTTTGAACTCCATCCAAACATAGATCTGGAAAGTTATTTTTTGTTTCCAGTGTTCTTACTGCTTATCTGGGCTTCTTTTTAAGGAAAAAGTGAACAGAGCAAATATTAACTATCAGATGTCTTATACAATTTTGCTCAATAGCACCAGAATACCAAGGGCTCTTTTTTTCCTGTCAGACCAACAGCTACTTACCCTCTGGAGTTCTGCATCTGGATCTGGGTGTCCTTCTGCCAGAAGGCGCTGCCTAATTTCTTCTAATTCTTCCTTTTCCCTTTTCCTATCCCGTTCATCTGCTTCCATCTCTTTCTCCCTGTCTCGTAGCCTCTTCTGAAGAGCACTACCCCTACAAAAGATATGGATTTTGTACTTCAAAGAACATTCTAATGAGAACCTTGTACCACAATACAAGAAATACCTGATACAGATGTATCTTCCACTAAATGAAAGTAAGATTCATAAGAGCATCTGGTGTCCTCTATTTTTGTAACAGAAGAATCTAAGGAACCAGTTCCCTACATTACTATACAGAATTTACCCCATCACATTAAACAGATGTAGAGAATGTGACTGCCGATCTTCTTAGAAAAAGGATCAAATTATTTTATAGGTTTTTACTTGACAAGAACCAGTTCTGCTAAATTAGTTTGATGCAAGTTTTAGTTAGTCCCATGCTGAAAGATCTTTCCCATCTTTTACAGAGTTAACGAGCTTGTTCTTTGTACAATTTACAGCTTCCTCGTAGTGACTTAAAAAAAAAAAGAGAGAGGGATGCTTGGTCCCTTCTCTCTGCCTCCACCACCTTATTTTGGCATTACACTGACCTCTGCTCTGCCCCACCCACAAGTGATAGGAAGATAGGAAGGAGCAGCTACTCCCAAGCATTAACAAGTAGCAGTAAGGAGTTTCCCTCTGGCACTTATCAAGTGACACTGAAATAATTTAGATAATTATATGACCCTTACATCCCCACATAATCACTCAAATATAACCTCCATAAGCCTCTGCCAACAAACCCCGCAATTGTGTTAAAATGAAAAATGAAGATTTTATTGTTAGGAACCAATACAAAGACATACCTGTAGTATTTTGGATCATCTCTGTCATCATCATAATCTTCTAAGAATTCTTTTAACCGTTTGGCTTCTTTTGCCTGCAAGAAATTGAAACATAAGTAATATTATAAAATGATTTCTGGCTTTGTTTCCAAGAGTTTAAAATTTAGTAATATTATTAGTAAGTTAACTTAGTATCTACTATGCTTCAAACTAAAAATACAGAGTTTTCCATAAGGAAAATGGAAAGGTTTTGGAACTGCATCCTCTTCCAGGGATCTGTCAACTTGCTATCATATGTTCAATAGCAGACAGTACATCTATTAGGTCAGCTGGGATCATGTCTCTGATTTGCAGACTACTGTTCTGTTACTAGCATTTCAAAGGGTTTTTAAATATACTCCTGGTTTTTTTTTTTTAATTTCACAAAAGAAGAGGATCAAAGTTCCTGTTCTTCAAATCCATAGGTCTGGTATTGGATATTTTAACATGGCAGCTTAAGTGTATTTCATCAGTACTGTTTTGTTTCAAGAGCTGTGCTTTTTAAAAAAGGTTTAGTTATGCACAGAAACAAATCTAATGGATACTTCTAAGATAAGCACTCTCCTGCTGTGTTACTAATCCAAACCATGTGGCACTGTATTAATGCACAGGCCTAAAACTGAACAGGACAAGGGGGATAGAGAGGAGATATATTTTCCCCCCTCTGATAAAATAAAAAAAAAAAAAGAAAAAAAATAAAGCAGTTCTTTAAGGAGAATATAAATTAGGACATTCTAACCTGTATGTAAGCAATATCTTTAAACCAACAGTAAGATATTTCTATGCTAATGACTTCAAGAAACAAATTACTATTATGGTTGTAAATTCAGCGCAAAATTTAACACTGCTCTCTACAACTGCCATCCATAGCCAGCATCCAGAGTATCATGAACAGAAAATATCTTTTAGTCAAACATTATTTCCCCCTCTCAAGCGTTTAGGGGGGAGAAATTAGATTCCACATAAAACAATTTATTTTCTAATTTTCTATTTTTTTTTTTTTCCTTTCCTGTGTCTCTTTGCATATTTTGCTTTGAAGCAATTCCCAAATCCACCTCCTACTTAGAACTCTCTCATATCTTCTCTCCTTCTCTGGGAGAATTATGACATAAAATAACACCACTGTAATTCAAAATAACTTCTTTATGCTTTAGCACAAAACTATGAGATTACAGAAGTATCTATCTTCCAAAGCTGTCTTTTCGGACAAAACTTCCAAGTGTCACATTGATAACTGTGATAATTTCACAACTAATGAACTAAAGACAAAAATTTATAAAGTGCTTAAATACATTATAGAATATTATATTATATCATATATTATAGAAGGTTCAGGCACATGAGCAAGTTGGAAGTAAAAAGACTGGTCTAGTTCCACCTGCATGACATAGAACATATAGTAGGTTTTGCTACAAATCTGACACAAATACACGTTACAGATGTAATAGTGCATGATGATCAAACCACAGTATTTTGCAGCTGCCTACTTCTCATTCTTTTGCCTTCACAAGACCAAGCCAATAGGCTTTGTTTTCCAGACTCTCAGTAGTACTCCCACTTATTAGACACCTTCTGTTTCAAGTCTATTAACTCTTTTTTTTTTTTTTATTGTATAAAAACATACATGGTGCTTATACAAAATGAGAGTTCTATCACTATCCATAGATAGCAGTAGAATGTTCCATTCTAAAAGGGACACAAAGAACACGGGGGAAAAATTACTGGTAAAACTATAAGCCTTACCATTTCCCTTCTTCTTTCTTCTTCCCTTTCAGCCTCTTTTTCATATTCTCGACTTTTCTTCCGTTCTCTGATTTCCCAGTTTTTAAGACGCTAGAACAGAAGAAAAAAACCACACACTCCAATCTCAAGAACATGAAGAACAGTGGTACTACTTTGAAGTTAGTTTGGATTATTGTTTAAAACCAACTGCATTAAACTTAAGCAAATTATTTATTTATAATTTAAAATGCCAGAATAAGAAGTCCAAAGTTGTTCTGACAGTGACTTACATATTCTGCCCCAATTCATGCAGTCAAAGGATTAAAAAAGTATTTAGAAAAAGGAGAGGGAGAAGGAATGACGTATTTTATAGCAGAAGACTTATTATAACCCCTCAGAAACAATTTTTTCCTTAAGGAACCTTAAAAATCCCAACCTACCTCTTGATAGGCTGCTTCTTTTTCCCGCAGTTTCCTCTCTAGTTTTCGGCGTTCGTAGGCATCTTCTTCATCTTCTTCTCGGTCTCTCTTCTTATCCTTCTCTCGTTCTCGTTCACGTTCTCGTTCTCTTTCCCGCTCCCGCTCTCGTTCTCTTTCCCGCTCCCGCTCTCGTTCTCTTTCCCGCTCCCGCTCTCTTTCCCTGTCTCTGCTTTTTTCTCTAAAGGGAGGAAAAAGTCCAAAGTTAAGTACAGAGCCTTCCTCTCCACTCACTCAAATGATTTAACTGCAAATGCATAATGCACTATTTATAGCATCTTGCAAGTTATTCTTCTGCAATTGTACAAAATGATTAGCTGATATAGTAATGGGCATAAATCAATACTTCTAATATATTCAAAAACACATTTACCTAAAAGTAGTTGTTTGAGCACTAACCAGTAAATAGTGATACTTACAGAAACTAAGTGTGAGCATGTGGCAATTCTTATCAGACTGCATTAGTAGTTCTCCATAAATAAGTGACAGCTAAAAACCCCACAAATAAAGGGTATGCTTAAATCCTTCATGTTTACATGGCTTACAGACAACTTGAACCCTACTGACAAGATGATTTAAAGTGAAACAGCAATTTTTTTCTATGGTGAAGAGGGAAAAAGCAGCATCTAGAGCCTGATATGATTAGCCACAGTTTAAGACTGAAAGAGGAATCCCCTTGCTTTTATTAAATAATAAAAAAAACCAAAAGCCCGCAATGAAAAACCAACCAAAAAACCCCCCCAAAGCTCCACATAACAAATGAAAAGGTAAAACCTACTTAAGCTAAAAGATACAGCAGATATAAGAGAACCTCAAGTAGGAATAAAGCTACCCATGAAAAAATAAGAGAGATTTGAGATAAAACCAGTATGCTTAAGTCATGGTTGGGTGGTTGCTTACTGCTTATTGCAGTCCTTATATTCCTTGCTGTGGAGGGAATCAAGTATTCTTCCAATTTGTGTAAATACATAATTTTCTAAAATTTTGATTTCCTGTTTTTACTCTGATCTTCCAAAAGGACCATTCTCTTTTGAACGGCAGCTGATCTGCTGAACTATACATACTTAGTAAACAGCACTAGGAAAAACTGAAATAAATAGCAACTCAAGTGCATTTACCTTGATCTGCTCCGATCCTTGTTGCGATCTGAACTCCTTTCACGATCTCTGTCACGATCTCGGTCTCGTTCGCGGTCTCTGTCTCGGTCCTTAGTTCGGTCACGATCCCTATCTCGCTCTCGTTCACGCTCCCGTTCCTTCTCCTTCTCTCGTTCACGCTCCCTCTCTCTTTCACGCTCCCTCCTTTCTCGTTCACGCTCCCGTTCCCTTTCTCTTTCTCTGCGTTCTTTTTCAATTTCCTGTCTTTCTTTCTCCTTTTTGCCTTTTTCCTCCTCCAGTTTCTAAAAACCAACAAGAGAACTTCCATAGTTAATTTTGTAGTTATAGGAAATGGATACTCCCGGCGCAACACACAAGGCTGGTAATGGAAATACCAAAACCGCCACCGATTTAAAATATTAAATAGGGTTTGGTGGGTATTTTTTGGAACTCATAAGTATGAAATCAAAATGCAGCAATCACAAGACTAAGTTTCGTGCAAAAGCATAGATCTACACAGACCAGCAATCTCCAACCTTAGCAGAGTAGGGCTGGCCTCGTATTAGAAGCTGACTAAACTGCACATACACAGTGCACTGCCAGTCACGGTTCAAGAGGGCCACAAATTCCATTGGCCCTATAAGCCACTTGGGTACAAGCAAAGTGAACTTCTAGCTGATAAAATTAATTCTGTTCAACTAGGAAAATATATTTCAGTGGAATGCTTACAGGGACAGTGAGTTGTTTCCCAAAAAGTCTTGGCAGACCAAAACCATCCTATATGAAAACTTGGGTAAAGAAATTTATCCACTTACACGTGGTGCATGTGGTTAAACAGTGAAGAGAGCTGCAACCTTTCCCCTTTTCCCTCCCTAAAAAAAGTTCTAACAGTTCATTGGTAAGAACTGGACTCTGCAGAATGGAATCCTTAACTTCCACCACTGCAAGATGGAGAGAGTTAAAAAAAGGTTGGAAATAGCTCTTTTGAAACACAGAAACTAAAGGGTTACCTGCTACAGTTTTACTAAAAATTGTACAAAATTGCGACTTTTTTTTTTTTTTCAATTAGAAACAGTTCCTATGACCAGAATTCCTATAAGACAATAGAAAATACATCAACAGAATGATAGATAAATCCATCCTTGGAAGCAATTGTTATGTGTTAACTTACAGATGCTGTGCTAGGACATGGACCGCCAACACTGGATTAACCTTGCCTATAAGCTATGTTTCTGGGAGGAAGAGCAAGTACACGGTTCACAAATATACCAAATAACAACCAAATATACCAAATTTCAACCTGATGGATGCCAGAATACCACTTTTTTGAACAAATATTGAGCAGAATAAACAGGCTTATCCCCTTTGGCTCCACATTTACCATCACTGAAATGAAATTAAAAACTGGAACAATGAAACAGCATTTTCTCTGGTTTGGTTTTTTTTTTTTCTTTTCTTTTAAACAAAGCATTTAAGACAACTTTAAAAAGCAATCTTACCTGGTAAGTGTTGTTCTGCCATAGGCACAGGGACCAGAGAACCGACAAAGGATTACAGAAATAAAGCTAATTCACTAGTGATTAATGTATCCAGTGAAACTACGCTGCATTGATAGCACAATACAGGCAAACCAATGTTGGATACATTGAAATCACAAAAGGAAAAAGGGACTAAAAATGGTAAGAATTGGTAGAAAACTGATACGAAAAAACAAAACTTAGATTCTACAATATACACTGGGCTGAAAACCAATTTCTAAAGGACTGTGTTTTACAGGAGCTTTACAGCGTTAAACCTCAGTACGGTCAGATGTTAAACTAGGTTGTCAACTTTTTAAAATCCAACTTACCTCAAATTTCATATACTTTTAAAGAAAACTTTACATACTGAAGTGGTTGATACTTACAGGTTATCTTAGATGTTCCAATAGAAATTTCTTTGGTTGAACTCCTGCTTTTTTGCCACTCTCAAAAACTTTGTTCATGGTGAGATTTCTCAAGAGAGTGGGTTTTGGTTTTTTTTTTTTTTAATATATTCACACAAGTGTAAATATACACACACAAGTCTTGGTGTATTAAAATCCATTTTGTAGGTCCGCTTTCTTAAAATCCAATTGAAAAAATAAATTGGTCTATTTTGTAATCAAAATCTGACCTCATCAACTTCTATCAGCCTAAATAAGAGGATCTGAAAGGGTAATGGGATGGGAACAGTATCAGATAAATTGAAGTAATGAACAGAAATAAACAGGTAGAAGAATTGTAAATCTTACCTTGAGCTCTCTTCAGACTCGTCCGTGCTGTAAATGGACGCCCCCTGCAATGCTGATACCCTGACAGTCTGTGGTTATTGTTTTATAACACTCATACCAAAAACATGCAAAGGTTCACTGTGCTCACTAGCCAGCTGCTAAAGATTCAACAGCCCCTTTTAAACATATCCAATATACACAATGACTACTTTCAGTTGATTTTTAATGTTAAGAAACCCAAAATAGCCCCCCCCAATAATACAGATTAAAGGCAGTAAAATGCCCAACAGCTTCTGAAACAATGAAGCATGTTTTGTTTGCTTGTTTTGTTGTTGTTGGTTTTTGGTGGTGGTTTTTTTTTTTTTTTTTTAAGAACTTATTACTTGTTTGCATCGTAGTACCAGTGACGCCTTGGGGCTCGGAATTGAACACAATTCTGCTGAAGTTTCACCACTGACCAGTTTCACGTTCAATTGCTGAGCTTCTCCAGATGATTTCTTCTATCATTTTTCCCCAGGTTTTTATCTCCAACAACTTCAGTCAAGAGAAGAACTGAATATGTGTACATACAACAATGTGTAGTCACTTGTGTTTACATTGATACAGTTGTGTGAAAACATGGTACCATCCCCCGTGACTGCATGTGGTAAAGCTGAATAACACAGGCATACTTCACCTTGCTGTACCTTCAACATTTTCTTTAATGTTGATTTGGGAGTATTTTGAAATAAAAGTGTGTACTCAAAAGAGGAGCTTGCTGATAATTCCCTAGGCCAAGGACCATTCCAGTCTTGTTGGGGAAAAAATAATACCAACTTTAAGCTTAACATTAAAATACGAACATTACATGCATAGTTGTGCTTTACTATCCACAAATATCATTTTCCAAAGCAGAAACATTCACAGATGCATTAGCATTAGTGGAAACTTCTGTAAGTGGGAACCCTGAGGTGGGACTTGATGTGCACAAACATTTCCAAGCCAGTTACCCCTTTGCATATTTTTCTGAGGGGGCATCCATAAGTATAATAAAAAACAGAAGCTCATACTTACATCCTATTCCATGTTACTTTCCAAGCTGTGAGTTTCATCTTGCATTAGTCACCATATGATCTCTATCATAATGGTGGGGGTCAATGAATAGATTAGCTTTATGGGAATTTACAGTTCTTCCATGCATCTAAAGTTTGGTAAGTCTGGTAACCACTGACCTAGTTTTAATCTTCCCCCACTCTTAACTTAGAACTATTAAAATAAAAGACTTAAATTTAACTCAAGTTTCAACTCTTCATAAAAATCTTGGATTATGTTACAAATCTACCTACAGAAACACACTCAAGTGTATGTCTTATACTGCAGCCCCGTTTCGCCTTTAGTTATAAATATCTTGACTTAATGTATGTGTAGAAACTTAAGTTGCCTTTATTCATGTTAAAGTGAGAAGACTGCAAAATACTCAGTAGCAATCAAAGTCTTAGCATAAAGATGTCAAGGGCCACTTTAACGTGGTAGTTGTCTCTTTTTTGACTTGTAAAGAACTATATGTATATTAAACCTAATATAAACATAATTTTAAGTGATATTGCAATGTAATGCTAAATTTTATAATAGTGGTTTTTTGGATTTTGAAAAAGCCTAATTTGTATCAAGTGCAAAAACAAGAATACTACCTTGTGTGTGTCTCTGAATTTACTGATCTCTCTTGATATCAGGTCTCTTTTGTCTTCCTCCATTTCTATAGCATTTATATCCTCCTAAAAAACAAGGGGGACAGGAGGAAAAGCATTAAGAGCCATCTGTGCAGACATAGGAAAACAAGAGAAAAGCTGAAGGTTAGACGTTTTCAACCAGTCTTGCAAGAGATAAATAAAGTCCTTCTGCAGTACCAAACCTGACAGTCTGATGTTAATGAGTGAAAAAAAAAAAAATCAGATGGACAAGAGTCACAAATCTGGCAACTAGCAGTAAACATAGTCATTGTCAAAGCCTACAATGTAAACGAACCTTGGTGATGAGTGGATAAGGTATCAGTGGGGCCACTGGAAATCTGCGGAAAATCTGCGGAAAAATCCACGGAGATTTTTTTTTTTAAAAATAGATTGCACACTACTCTGAAAAACAATGTTTTGTATGTTTGTACTATAAAGCAATATTGTATTGCTGTGATCTCATTTCTTTGATTCAACAAAATTACAGAAGAACCTCGCTAATTCTCCCTTCTCTGAACTACTTAAAATGCATAGTGAGGTCTCATATTAGTAAGACTTCACTGAATTACAAGTATACTACAGGATATTAGTACACTACGGTAGCATCATAAACAAGACTAAGCTACACTTGCCAATATAAATGATCAGTATATTTGTGGTGGGTATGTCTTGATTTTATTTACTCGCTAATTCGCAAAATTTGGTAGATTGCACCTACTAACTAATAGTTAGTGCGAATTAGCGAGGTTCCCCCGTGCTTGAAATTGAAAACCAGATTCCACTCACTCTCAGTTCCCCACACACATTTTCAACTCCCCCACATCAGTCATGCCTTCATCCAGAAGAACTAGCAACAGACTCTCCTGCTAACACCAGCGGGAGTCTTCTTCACACCAAGCCCTTCAGGGGACAACAGCCACAAAGCTGGTGAGTTTCCCCGTTCCCCCCTCCCCCCCAATATATCTGCATCCATCTTCCCTTTCCCCCCGCCCTCCACAGTCCTCCTCTCCCCTCTCCTTCAAGGACAAGAGAGCAACGAGCCAGGACCATCTCTTCACTCCCACCTCTATCCACACAGGCCAAAGATGGCGACTTCCAAGTTTCTTTTCCTCCTTCCCAGTATGGGAGGGATGATGGGGTGTAATTTCAACCCACAAGTGCTATGTATTTAAAAAGAGCTTATTTGTCTACTTGACTAGCTCAGATTGCTCAAATTCTACATCATACAGAGCTAGCAGAATATCCCTCTGTCCCAGGGACATACTGAGCACCCAGCTCTTCCAGGACTGCAACGGTCTCTTAAAAGGTTTAACTACCTGGCATTGTTCATGGCCATATATATATATATGTACCCACAGGACAATACACATTGTAACAATGCTTGTAACAAAAAAAAAAAAAAAAAAAAAAGCTGATAGCATTAGAAAGCGACTCATTTGTAAATTCTCATCCAAGAAAGCATCTTCTCCCAAAGGGAGGGAGAGGAAAGAAAAACAAATTCTCAGCTCAGCACTCTTATACCTCAGGTTAGCCATGGCTAACAATGTTGTGGGGAAGACATACTCGCTCCCTGAGGGAGATGTTGCTTCTCACACCACTCTCAAACTCCATTAGCATTTGAAACTGCATTATTGCCTTGGAATAGGTACTTTGCAGAAGACTTAAGTGGGTAAAAATATTGGTTAAACAATTTTCCAATCTGTTTCATATTAGGTGCAGAATGGTAGGTGTGAAAGCCCGTTTTCCCATGGTTAGAAACTTGGCTGGAAAAGCTAAGTCTGAGTTTGCTCATTCTTATTCCCCCTTCTCCAGTTTGTTTTAATCCATAAAAAGGTCATCCACAGAAGCAGGTCTAAACCAGAACATTCATTCCTGCTTAACAGGGTTTTTTTTGCATTACACAGTATATGAAACCAGCTGATCAAATCCAGCCAAAACTGAGATGTGTGTGTAGAAGTGATTTTGTAAGGCAGGAAGATTACAATATGCCTTTCATCCCTGAAGGATCCCTCCAAGGTTTGTGAGGTATACATATATACAACTAATGAAGCGCTTCCACATCTGGAGAGACAGCTGCAACCAGTTGGATCAAGGCGCACTACAAGAATGCATACTATAAGCAGAGAGAAGAAGAATTTTGTTGAAAACTACCAGAGCAAATTCCTGCCATTACAAAAGCGCCCTGGCATCTTTCAATGGAAATAGACGGTATGCAGGAACTCTTTACAGTTGTTTTTTAAGTTCTCCTCTGAAAAACCCTCCATGCACATACAGATTAAACTGCACTAAATTCAGTATTTCCACCTTCAGAGGGATGAAAGGTCGGTTCAATCCTGCCCAGATTCAAACCTGTTGTTCCAAGAAGTCTAGGTGCTTAGATGCCTAAACCATCCTGAAGGGATGGTGTCTATAACTGACTAGCTTTCAGCTTAAAAAAATGAAACTGCTGCTGACATCAATGCTTGTTGATTTCTTTTCTCATCAGAAGTTTAGGTTTAAAGTATTTGCACAAGGTTTGGCCATTATATAAAGGTGAGTTGAAGAAAAATCTGTTTTGTCCAAAATCAAAACACATACGTCCTCCTTCTTTTCCTTTTTCTTCTTCCTGGGGTGAGAGTCAGATTCCTGGGAGGGGGCATTGAGCTCGCTGGAATATTCTCGTATTAAGACTTCAATGGCCCCTTTAATTATCTGATCTCTTCTCTTCGTTTCCTCATCCAGTGCTTCATCATCATCATTTGTCGTCTCTGGTCTGGAGTTCTAAGGAAAAATTGCAAAGTAACAGGACTCAACAAATTGAGAATAATATTAGTTTTATTTCAGAAGTTCACCTTTGATCATCACATTCATGCCCCTACAGCATTTACTTAAAAAAAAAACCCCAAACAAACAAAAAACCCCAAAACAACCCCACAAAACTCAAACCACCTACAAGTAGTTATCAATTGCAGTCATCTTTTCACACTGGCAATATCATAGGGACCACATAGTTTTACATGTGGAATGGCTGCAGAAAGCAAGTGTAGGATTGCATAATAAAATAGGAAAGATAAACGGTGATTAAGGTGGTAGAGAAAGCGCACACACGCTCACAGAAAGGCAATCACTATAGTCCAGTTCTTGGTCAAAAGTTTCTGCCTTGTATCCTCCAGAACTTCAAGTCATTTCAACAGCAGTTCCTCAAAGTCTTCTACTTAAGTGCCATGCAATACAAATGCCTACCTATAACTTTCAAGCTGCAACTTATAATGGGAAAACTATATTACAGAAACATTGTTAGGGAAAACAATCCTTGCACAGCAAAAATTTTCTTATTATTGTTGATCAGTTACTCTGTAGTTCCTCATCTTTCTGCCCTTTCCACCTTGTAGGGAGGAGAGGAAACACACACAAAGTGCATTTCACTAAATGTTACGTGAAAGGGTAGAACAATGATGTGCTTACTGAGCAAGGTAACCCACCTCTTGATCCCCTGAATCTTTTAAAAAAATGGAATCTCACCTGAGAATCCAGCTGGGTATCCCGTCAAGCGATAGGTGGTGGGTGGAGTGAGGGGGAGGGAAGGGTCTGATGGAGCAGCAGCTAAGAATGAGGGGGAAGGGAGGATTCAGTTGGAGCTGAAGAGGCTGCCAGGCCAAGGAGGAGCAGGCTGAAAAGAGCTAGAAGGCAGTGACAGCGAGTGGAATTGAAGGGGTCCAGGGAGAAGAAGTGATCAGGGAGAGGAGCTAATTAGATAAAGGTTTGCTTGGTGTGTCTCTGTAAGAAATTGTGTTGTAGCGTACACGTTTGATTTCTTAATAAAAAAGATTAAAGAAAGAAGTTGCAACTTTTGGATCTGAGTGGCACCAGTACACCAATGGTGGTATGAAAGGAATCGCAAGCAGTATGATTACAATACACTTCATCAATATTGCTCAGCAATTCACTGCCATTTTTTGCACCACCACAAACAAAAGAAAAAAATTTGGAGCTCATCTCACTCTACAGTTCAACGGAATCGGCACATACTGTTGTCTTCAAAGCCCAACAGTACCCTCTGCTTTATTACAATCAATCCCCCAGGATTGATTGTAACCCACAGGAGCTCACAGAAAACAAAATTCATGAGACATGTACAAGAACTCCACTGATACTTTAAGCTTGTTTATAATATCAGCTGTGAAGCACAGTATTACAGGTGATGCCAACAGAAAACAAGTAGTATGGAATGGAAGGGGCAGTCAAATCAAACCCTTACCTAGGTTAACAGCTAGTACATTACTCCATTCAAAACCCATGAAGTTAGCACTCTGCTTTACTGAGCCATTGCATTTAATCCCATACACTGGCTACACAGTCAAACATGTGTCAAGTACTTCAAGTCATCATTATGCCTCTAGTTCTGGTTAAATAAAATGAAATAAAAGTACTTGTGTGTGTTTTTTACATACCTTTAAGAACAATTCCAAATTGGAATTTTAAAAGCTTACCGACTACAGTGTGATGAGTATTTTTAGTTTTCTGAACAAGAGCCTCTTCCTCACTTTCATTTTACAGAAAATAACTGTTTTAGGTAATACCTTAAGGTGTATGCAGAACTTTGAAATAGAGACTAAGCCCAACTTGATTGTGATGTGAAATATATTATTTTAGCAAAGAAACAGATAAACCATTTTAACGCAAATTTTTCAGTTAAGTATCTTTGTATCTCACAAGAATTCAACATATCAAATATCTGCAATTACTCCAGAACAGATCCTTAGGTCTAGAAAGGAATGGTACAAAACCAATTTCCCCATCTACTAAATGTCTGTAAGCTGCTCACTGCCTGATAACTGCATAATCTACTGAATGATCTACTTCTTCCCTTGTCGTTAATTTGTTCTAGAAGATCATCAGTGGAAGAGAAAGGACCTCCAATTCTCCTCAGACAGCTGATTTACAGACTCTGACAGAGTAACAATTACTTCTAGAGTCTGCATACTTTCAAGAGTTTCTAAACAAACATGAAGCAACAGAATCATAAGGTATAGCATATTACTACACTTTAGAATGAATTACAGAATTAATTCTAGAGATTCAGTTGTAGCTTACAGATAAGTTGGACTGCTGGTGAATTAAGAGCTTACACTTTACTGCCTTTCAACATATCTTCAGACTCATTAATGTGATTCTGGTGAAATCCTAAAATGAATTAAGGGCAGAGACAAGGATAGAAACTGAGACACACTCACAATCTGATCTAGCAAGTACATTACATTGCCCTCCTGCCAAAATAACACAAGTCACACATTATATACGTACCCCATTAGAAGCCTTTTTCTTTGCTTTCCATTCATCTAGCTGAGCCTTTGTCTTTGCATCAACTTTGACTAGCAGCTTCTTCTCTCCAATCTGGAGGTCATGGAGTAGTCTCAGTGCTCGTAGTGTGGATTCTGGTTCTTTGTACTCACAAAATCCAAAGGCTGAAATGGATGATTGAAATGAAAAGTAAAAGTGTTAAAGCTTTTCAGGTAATTTATTTTATGTAAAAAACCAGTGTTTTGAATCAATAAACTTGGAACACAGGCACTTTTTTTTAAAACCAGGAGAACATGTAATAAAAAACTCAGAATAAAAAACACTGCATTAGTCTTTCATATAACTAACAGCCCAGCAAATAAGGTGAAAGCAATACATACATTGTAGTTGCCCCATCCCTGGAAACATTCAAGATCAGGTTGGACTGGGCTCTGAGCAACTTGACCTAGTTGAAGATGACGCTGCTCATTGCAGGGGAGTTGGACTAGACCTTTAAAGGTCCCTTCCAACCCAAACTATTCTATGATTGTGTTTGTAAAGCTTTTGACATGTCTGTCTTATCTAAGGAATGCAGTCTATAGGAAAACATGTCTCAGGTGGATTTGCAATTGTCTGAAGACCAAGGACATCAATCAATAGCTCATTGTTAACCTAGAGGGAAGGGTATTTCAAACTAGGTTCTTCACAACAGTTACAGAAAGTTGTAAATGAGAAAAACACCTTATGAGAGCAAAATAAACAAAGTATGATATATAAGAAAGCCGAAGAAACTGAATTACTTCTTAAAAAAAAGAAAAAAACCAACCTAGAGAATATAGGAAAACACTAAAAGCAAAAAATAGTAACCAAAATTGTTTCCTGTATTCACTGGAGAAAGGTCACAAGAAAAAAAATAAATCAGTTCAATTTGAGGATAGGGAAGGAAGATAAATTTTACATCAGGAAAAACTCCTTAACAGAGAAGTATAATACATAGTAATGGCAGAGACTATTAACAGTGTTGCAAATATGCTCCTTTGAAGGCTAAGTCCAAGCTGGTAAACCTTTCTCAGGGATGGTCTATAAACTCCTGATTCAGTCTCAGGACAGAAAGGTGAGCAAAATTAGGGCCCCAAGACATTTTCCCATTTAACCCTTCTCAATTTTATTTTCCTCGTTCTGTCTTGATTCCAAGGACAGAAAATACTAGCCCTCTACTAGGAAGTATTTAGCAGTTAAGTATCATATACAATATCTTAAAATGTAGAGGTATTAAGAATAGCAACATGTCAGACATTTGAAAAGCTGCCAGGTAATAAAAACAAGAGTCTTGACTAGAGATTTTGGAAAGTATGAACAGTTACCTTGAAGTTTTCCAGATGCCCCTTGTACTCTCTTCCAACTCAAAACCAAGCCACATTTCTGCATTAAAGATAAATATTATTAATTAAATATTATCGTTTATGTTCAAAACATTACAAAAACTTAACCACTTTTTGCAAAAGATGACATGTAAAAAGGGTAAACACTACTAAAAATAAAGTATGTGTATGTTCACTGACATCTACAGCTTAAAAAAGCTGTACTCTTCACTTACTGACTTTAAATTCAAGCGTAATGGACTGCTATTCCAGTGAGTGGGACTAACTGCTTTTAGTTTCAATCCACTGCTTGTGGGTCGTTCCTTCATTCATCAGTCAGGGATGAAATTTAACAAGCAGTCCACTGTACTTACTGCTAAAAGCTGCCGTATGAGCATGTCCGAGGCCTTCTCAGAAATGTTGCCTACAAAAACGGTGGTAGTGGGACCGCTGTTTTCATCGTTTTCTTTGTTCTTTAAGCCAGGATGTTCTTTTCTGGCTCCCAAATGTTTTCCAACCATAGACACTGTGGTAGGAACTAATACCTAGAAAGAGGAGGAGAGGGTGTAAAAATGAAGTGTTGGGTTGTTTTATTTTTTTATGTAAATCCATAAGACGAAACAGTTGGGGATGCACATGTATTTCAAAATTAAATTTTCACACGAACCTTAGTTAGGTTTACAGAGTGAGACACCAATAAGTGGTTCAGCCTTTAACACTTTATATATGCCATTTTCTGGCAAAGACAGACAGAAAGAAAAGGTGTACCTGAACATGGCTACTGGAAGGTCTCAAGGTGAGTATACAGTAACATTAGGTATTATTTCTTCTACAAATAACTAATTTGCAATATTTGAGTCACTGGAAGTTGAGCAAACATTTGTAAAATAAACCAGAGATAGGCACGATCATCTGTTCCATTTTGCTGCACCTCTCTCCTTCCACTGGTACATGTACATATGTAATGGTACATATGCACTGAGTCCCTCTTCTCAAAACACCCTTCTAGAAGTGTCACTTAATAAAAATTATTTTCATCATAAAACTGAAAAATGCATTTGTTCCAGTATCTTTGTCTCAAATACATCGGTTACCATGAACATATCCTCCTGTAACAGATAATACAAGCTATCAAAAAAGTCAGTATTTTGGGAAGATTTTACTTATGCAAAATCATAGAAATGATCATTCACCTTGAAGCCAAGAAGTAACCTTTGTATTTTAAGGACGGCTTTTTTCTGCCCCATAAATCATAAACCTTCCTTCCAACTAGAAATTAGTAAGACAAACAAAGAGACCTTTCTCTCACATGCTCTTCCATAGATGCATATTACATGCAACCATTCCTTCCCCTGTAACATGGGGCAAGAGAGCTTGTTTGCAAGCTTGTCAACGCACATCTTTCTGGCCAACTCAGCAGTGCTGCATGATGGCCTTATAAACCTGGATGAGGCAATGCCTCCAGAGCACCCTCTTAGGCCAACAAACTCAAAAGCAAGAGACCTAGAATCTAACTGAACTAACTGTACTGCAGAGGAAAACCATGCATGACCTGAAGGCAAAGCCTAAATCTGTATTTGAGAGAGAAGCACATCTTCTTGCAAGAACAGTAATTGCTTTGCCTTTGCAGCTAGCAGCTCCAGACGTTACTTTAATTTTGTCTAGGTCAGAAATTAGCATAATATTTGCATAACAGTTGCATTTAAAGTGAAGCATTTTCTCTCATAGTATGAACTCTGATGGAGTAGAGCAAAACAAAAATACTGCTGACATCTACTAAGTTTTACTCTCCATTTTATTGTGCTATCATCTCATCTCCACTGTAATACTTACAGTCGGAGCAGGAGCCATAATGCCCATTGGTACAGGAATCATAGGGGTCCCTGAGAAAGACAAGACATTAATATTAATCTGCCCTGTTGAGATTACTGATGAATACAAATGAACTTATTCCAGACATGATTTCCAAACCAGACAGCAATTTTGGTCAAATAAGAATTTCTTAGTACTGATTACCAGTAATTCC
>WAAD01016752.1:1848-30011 GCA_013389945.1 Fregata magnificens
TAGATAATTAGAAGATGGGGTTCACTGACTAGTCAGAGCCTGCTAAGACGCTGTCACAGTAAGAACAATAACAACAATAAAAGGCAGACTCCCCTTACTCCCCACACCAGTCTTTACATATCTTTCCTGAAAGGACCAAACTTGAAAAAAAAGTAAGAGTCTGTAAAGTCCTAATAATAGCCCTTCTTTTAGAAGTAAAGGATGCAATGCTTTTCATTCAGGACACTTGAAAGTCATTTTGGTACAATAACTGATTTTCTGCAATGAAGGGTCTATTCAGTACTGTCACTTAAGTCCAACGTCTCTTCAAATCTTTCTTCCTCTAAACACTCGGGTTTCTAGGTCACAGGCATCCTGTAAGCCTGTAGCAGATTGCGATGTCCCACCTGAAGAGCAGTCTTCTCTGACAAGAACACTCCTCAGCTGCTATTTTGTAAGCCTCAAAACCCATCTTTTCTAGGTGTCCATTACAGAACAATTATATGAGTAGTTTAAAGGATAAAATTTTAACTCCTGAAATCTCATACATTACACACAGCACTAGCAAAGTTTGAAGAAGTTGGTAGACAAGGAATTTTTGGCCACAGAGTCCATATACCATGGAAAACATGCTGTTTCCAGAGAAGAATATAAAAAGGAAGAGAAACCCTATATATATTAAAGTTCCAGATCAGTGCAGAACTTCTGCAAAAGTATAAGTGCAAAAGTCTTGAAGTGCTGGACTTCTTCCTAAAATATACCTTTCATCTATATCTAGTTCCACTGCACTAACAAAGAGCACAGCTTTTATCTCTCCTGGCTCAGAATTTGTGAATACAAGCAGAACTGGCTCTCTCTTCAGTGAAACTCAAACCCAGGAAAACTGGCTTAAGGTATAAACCGGTGTAGGATGTCATGGTTGCTGATGGCTTTGTTTTCTACCTGAATCATGTAAGTGCGTGCCAGTTATAAACTGGGACATCTTCAGACTATACACACAGAATATTTTGAGGAAAAACAGACCAAGCAATCTTATGATCACTTAAACATATTAAGCCTGTACTAAAGAAACACAGGCAACTACCTCTAATTCATCCTGTTCATCTCATTAACTTAATTCAGCCTGGGAAAAAAGATCCAAGAAGAGAGCCCAAAATCATATTCCTACTCAGTTTGTTTTCTGCAGAAAAACCCCACTCGTGCTATGTTTTACACAGATATGAATCTTGCACCCAGATATGACACCATCAATTTTCATTATGAGTTGTGTATTTTGCTAGCTAATGTTTAAAGGGGTTTAGTTCAAGTAGTAAATACCTAAAGTTAAGAATGTAAATATTCCAGAGTTAGAAAATGTAATATTTACAATTACCTCTGCAATCCATGCACTTTCCTTTTCAGATACTAATTAGTGCACTGAAACAGGCCAGGAACCTGTGAGAGAAGTGTATCATAAGATTAAAATGTGTGTGCACAGGTGAACTAAACAGAAATAACACTGCCAATACTGTTTGCTTACTTCTGTGTGCTTGGTTTTTCAGCATATGTAACTTTTAGCCTACATAATATTTTTCAGTATAGAATATAGTCTTCTGGATACAATTGCAAAATATTTTCCTCATCTAACATTAATAATCTCAGATGACCATTGACCAACGATATGACCAGGCTTTGAACTCTGAATTCGTTTACAGCTTTCTGGTTGAGATACATGAGTGGTAGATCATACAAATATATGAACAGGATAAAATAATCTCTTCTTTTACATCACAGCTGTCCCTGCCAACAATTCTAGGTAGTCTCAGCACAGGGCAATTTTAATGCTGGAGTGGGACCTTGAGCATTGGAATATTTGTGCTGTGTGGTCAGAAACTCTGACCAGTCCCAGCTCTTTCAGCATTTCCTCGTAGAAGAGATGCTCCAGTCCCTTAATCAACCTAGTGGCCCTTCACTCTCTTCACTAGCTCCATCTCTCTCTTGTACTGGGGAGCCCAGAAGCAGACACAGCGCTCCACATGTGGCCTCACCAGGGTGAAGAATCACCTCCCTTAACCAAGTGGCAATACTCTTCCTAAAGCAGTGTCTCTATATTTTTCCTGGATCACCTGATCCTGCTTCCACCTTTATACAACTGAGTTTGCTCAGGAGCCTGTTATTTATCCATGTAAACTTCCTGCTTCCTTTGTTTTCATTCCTGTACATAGAAATGGAATATTCTTGGGCTTGGAGTGGATGAGTGTTGAAAATCAACTAGCTTTCTTAGACCTTTCTTCTCTCCAGGACTGTATTCCCTGGTATTCTTCTAAGCAAATTTCTGAACAGGTCAAAGTCTGCTCTCCTGAAGTTCAGGGTTGTGATCCTGCTATTTGCCTTGTTTCCTTCTCTCAGGATTGTGAGCTCCACCATCTCACGTTCACTGCAGGCAGCCAAGGATACCCCTGCCCTTCACATCCCTGACCAGTTCTTCCTTATTTGTACACATCAGGTACAGCAGAGCATCTTTCCCACCAGCTCCTTGATCACCTGTGTCCGGAAGATCCTCATAAGGCCCAAGGCCTCCAAACACAAGGTTTCTTCCAGTTGTCTGAAGAAGGCCTCATACATAACTTCCTAATCAGGTGGTCTTACAATTTTACACATGTTGGTCTGCCCTTTTATCCTGACCCACCAGTTCTCTGCCGGCTCATCTTCTGCCCCTAGGCAGAGAGCTCCATGCATTCCACCTGATCTCTCACAGAAACAGCAACCAAAGGCATTTCACTTCCTGTGAAAAGCAGTGCACACATACATACACATACATGACACAAATACCTCTGCATTGTTCTGCAAAAACAAATACAACATTTTCATAAGTTCACTCATTTCAGTTTCCATAAATAAAAAGTTTATAGCATAACCCATTAATTGATATTTTTGCATTCAACGTACTTTCATCATGAATCATTCCTGAAGTGAAATATAAAACAAAAAATCTTTCACTGAATAAGAATGTTTATAACAAAAAATAAATACAAATAAGTCAAAATCCCATTGTTGAGCTAACAGTGAATATCATCTTATTTCAAAAATAATTCCAGTGGCTTCAAAACTACTGAACAAATGGCTCTACACTGAGAGCCTTTATAATGTCTGTAGCAGGTAGAACAACTTCTCTTTCTGCACCATAGAACACTATTCAAAACTAGTTTTCCTGCTTTGCTGGTTTTGACAAGCAGATTATGAAACAGATTTGCAAGAATATACCAAATCAGGGAACTGCAGGGTTATTTCAGTATCCCTAATTACAACGCAGAGTTAGAAATGCAAGAGCTGTCGATGCTTTTGTTCGCAGAGCTCAACTATCTATCAGCTGAAAAAAGCCTTGTTATAGCAAAAGTCAACTGGATAGTTACAACTACCTCCAACACCACTGCATAGTAAAACACCTCTTGTCTATTTCATATTAAAATCTACTCAATTATACTATTACTCTTAGTAAATCTACACAAGAAGACAAGACTTAAATTTCAAATTAAAGGACTGATCTAAAGCATGAAAATACACTGGAACTGATTTAATATATGGCAACTCGGTGAGGTCCAATGAGCAGACCATGGACTGAAAGCAGTTTGCCATGTATTTCTTAGATGAAATAGCAAAAGACTGTTCAATTGTACTACCTTAACAGCCAAACATCTTCCTATTGTGTCTGCTCATAACAGCATTATCATGAGCTTTTATGTTTAGCTATTGCTCCAAGTGGGACTGTGGACATCCCAAGAGTTGGTACATTCTTCATGGCTGCTGAGAGTAGATAGCTGCAAACTTCTTTTTATACAGCAATGTCATTGCACAAGTCTGGTTAGCTGTACTGGAGTTATATCAGAGCAAATCTACTGAGCATTTGAAAGCTCCATTTTTGGTGACTACTGCCTTGCCATGAATTTGGGAAGGGAGTTAAGCAGAGCATAGCAGTGGAAGTTTAAAATGAAAGTGGTTGAACAGAAATCATGAAAATGGTACAGTAAAGATTAAAAGAGGCATATAGAGCAACAGAACTACAGCTATCTCAAAATCAGTGAAGTCCCTCAGCCAGGCTCTGTACTGAATGCACAAATATCAAATATTTGTGAGGGATAATAATAGATCTAGAGGACTTATGATAATGATATGTTCACTACTCCAAGGTTAATACACAATTTAAACATTAACTCCAAGGTCTTAGCACTTTTCAAAAGAGATGTTGCTAAGTAATTATCAATATAATTGAATATTCTGAAGAATCTTGAGAAATAAATAAATGTCCAAGTCATAACAAAATATGACATACCTCATGCTAAGTCATCTGAAAAAAAACCCAAAACCTACCAAAAAATCAGGCAAATACTTCTTCCCTCTTTAGTTCTACCCTAAGATAATGGTTGGATTTTCTTAATCAATACGCTGAATGATCCTGCTACCACTTTCCAAGGGAACTCCAATAGAGCTTTAAAGCGTTAAGATGCATTGGAAGAAATCTCTATGTGGTGTTGTCGTGATGGCAACCATGAGCATCTGACGCACAAATCTTGACAGAAAAGAGGTTTCCTTCAAAGTGCTGCTTTGGATGGGGGCAAGCAAAGAGTAAAAGACTGATGTTGTAACCCTCCACTTATTCAGGAACACAACTATCAAGGTCCCCTTGAAGTTCTCTAGTTTTTACTCTTCTCCATCAGTAATTTCCTCTTCATTTCTCTTTCCTGAACACTGAGGTGAAGAAGCTACCTATTCTGCTATCTTTTTCTTCTAGGGTTTTATCTTACTTTCCATATTAAATGATAGACAAGAATTTATGAAATCCTACATAAGAAGATATTACCTCTATTAAAGAAAAAAAACCCCACCCTCTTCTTCTGTAAGACCTTATGTCTCTCAAGGGATCATTTTCTTTTTTCCCTTAACTTGCCCCTTCTATCCATACTAGAAAAAGGTAAGGCAATTTATCTGGATACAATCTTTGACTCACTCTCCCTTCCAAAAATAAAAACAAAATCAAACCCATATTTTTTTAAAAAAGTCCTTCCATGCTTTCCATTATTTGTGAGTTTAAATCAATACAAGGCTGCCCTGTCAGAAGTTTTCTCTTGTATCCTTCCTTGCCATTCCCTTGATGAAGAACTGCATCAGGGAAAAAAGGTTTTCAGAAGGAACTAAAAGTTGATTGTGAAAAAGTTGGAAATCCTGAACTGGCAGGATTTGTTATCTAGTGAATAAATACCACAAACTGGAATATTCCTCAGCTGGAACTGTAAGGATCTGGATCTGTAAGGATCAAGGGATCTGGAATGGATTTAGCGAAGAAACAGAAACACAGTTATACACAACAAAAATAGTAAAGAAAATGCTCTTCTATCTTACAGAGCATCTGAGTACATCTGTATTTCAGGTGGGCAGGAGAGTCTAAAGAATAATATGTGAACATAGTATGTTTAGTTTATTGATTTCATAAGTCAAATCATGAGCTACAAGAGTCACAGGTGATTCCCAGCAGCCAGTAAAAACATACCAAGAACTGACCTCCAGGAGATGCTTAGCATAGAAGACGACTATCATATGGTACTACAACAACAACAATCTTCTTACAAAGAAAGAGACAGAAGAGGCCAAAAACGTTCTCCCTGATGGCTTTCAGACATCATTACTTTAATCATGGCTAAGTATTCAATAAGTAAAGATTAAACACTTCAGGCACAGGAAGAATAAAAATATCTTCACTGAGAACTAGAGCATAAACCCTTTTGGTAAATAACAATGAGGCAACACAAATGATTTTACCAAGATGTAAAAAAAATATTCTGTAATAATGCTCTGCTTGTCTTTGGATTTATTTACATTTTGTGTTTATTTCCAAAAGGTCACTTGTTCTACCGCCATAAAGAGATTCTATTCTTTATTCTATATAGTCTTGCCTAAGTACAGGGGTGTTATGCTAACACACCCTTATTTTGTTATTTTTTATTGACTGTGATCCTGTTCTCCTCTTTCCAGCTTTAACAGGGCCAGATGACATCATGTCCTCCCCTCCAAATTGGATTACAGAGTGGATTGTTTCTGAAAAGAAATTGTGAATTTTGGTGCTCATTTGAAAAGCTGGTTCTGTTGCCATTAATCGTCAGATTTTTTCCACTGCATCACTATCAATGAACAGCAGAGGAGACAGAGACGTTGCAAGGGTGAGTGTGGACAGATGGGCCTCAGTAAAGTTGAATCTCTCCCACTAAACTTGCTTTCTGTACAAAAGGAACAACTAAGCTTTATATAAATAAAAAATGATCTTTAGCTCCAAACATTGCAACTATTTTCCTTGTACTTATTCCATATATTCTTTGGTAGTGCCATGAGTTCTTGAAGAATAAAGACGACACTACAGGAAAGCAGAACAATATTAAACTCATGTGAAAAGTTCCCAGCCTGTTTTTTAGAGTACTTAAAAACAAATTGTAGTTTTGCCTTTACCAGAGTAGAGAAACCTATAGCAAAATTTGTTTAAGCAAAAAAGATCAAGGAGTTCCCTGAATTCAGTTCTGTTCTGCTGGGTCCTTCCAAATGCAAGAAGCAAGCAGAGGAGAGCTGAAACAAACAAAAAAAAAGTAAAAATTTTTTTTTTTTAAAAAATCCTCTCTTACTTCAGTCTTGAAGAAATAGCAAAGCCCAAATCACTGGCTACTGTACAACTTGTTCAGAATTGTCCTGCCATGTTCCTCTGTTGTGTTCATCTCAGCCATGTATTACCCCAGTTCCCTCTTTTTACAGTAAGAAAGATGAGTAAGAAAGAGAGACCTTAATGCTGTATTTCTCACAACAGCTTAGAACAATCACCACTCACTTTTCATTTCATTTGAGATGCTTGCTACCTTCAGTCTCTACAAACATAAGCCACAAAAGTTTTCTTATACATTACTGGAGAGAGAAAACTGAAGGCATTCACTCAGACCTCCTTCAGTTCTTCTCTATCCACTGAAAATGCTAAACTGAAGCCCTCTTCAAGGGTGCATTTGGCACAATATTTTTACTGGTTTTTAATGTAGAAAATAGCATCAGAATGGATAACTTTTTCTGTAAGAGAAGACAGACAGTGTTGTGTTCAAACCTGTGAACTCAGCCTGGGCTTTAGTTGCCCAGTTTTATTTCCCATGAGAGTGAGACAGGATGTTTTCTATTGAAGATGCAGGGTGGGTGTGGTGGGTTGACTTTGGCTGGATGCCAGGTGCCCATCAAGCCACTCTATCACTCCCCCTCCTCAACTGGACAGGGGAGAGAAGATATAACAAAAGGCTCGTGGGTTGAGGTAAGGACAGGGAGATCACTCAGCAGTTACCATCACGGCCAAAACAGACTCAACTTGGGGAAATTAATTTAATTTATTACCAAACAAATCAGAGTAGGGTAATGAGAAATAAACCCAAATCTTAAAACACCTTCCCCCTACCCTTCCCTTCTTCCTGGGCTCAGCTTCATTCCTGATTTTCTCTACCTCCTCCCCCCAAGTAGCGCATGGGGGTGCAGAACGGGGGTTGTGGTCAGTTCTTCACACATCTCTGCTGCTCCTTCCTCTTCAGGGGGAGGACTCTTCACGCTCTTTCCCTGTTCCAGCATGGGGTCCCACATATGTGAGATAGTCCTCCACAAACTTCTCCAACATGCGTCCTTCCCACAGGCTGTAGTTCTTTACAAACTGCTCCAACATGGGTCCTTTCCATGGGGTGCAGTCCTTCAGGAACGGACTGCTCCAGCATGGGTCTCCCGTGGCATCACAGGTCCTGCCAGAAGACCTGCTCCAGCATGGGATCCTCTCCATGGGATCCACAGGTCCTGCCAGGAGCCTGCTCCAGCGTGGGCTCTCCACGGCTTCACAGCCTCCTTCAGGCACACGCACCTGCTCCAGTATGGGGCCCACCATGGACCTTCATGGGCTGCAGGGGGACAGCCTGCCTCACCATGGTCTTCACCACGGGCTGCAGGGGAATCTCTGCTCTGGCACCTGGAACACCTCCTCCCCCTCCTTCTTCCCTGACCTTGGTGTCTGCAGAGTTGTTTCTCTCACATATTCTCACTACTCTTTTCCAGCTGCTGTTGCACAGCAGTTTTTTCCCTTCTTAAATCACAGAGGCGCTACCAGCATCACTGATTGGCTTGGCCTTGGCCAGCGACAGGTCTGCCTTGGAGCCGGCTGGCACTGACTCTATTGGACATGGGGGAAGCTTCTGGCATCTTCTGAGAGAAGCCACACCTGCAACCCCCTGCTACCCAAACCTTGCCACACAAACCTAATACAGTAGGAATGATTATTGTGAAAGAGGTTTGATCCTGAATGCCTTATCTTACATCGGAAATATGTAGTTACCATGGATCAGCTAGTACTTTGTAATTCTACAAGCTCTGGTAACTTAGCATGTACTTGAACCCTTTAAGACTGAACAAGTTAATTCATGTTTGGGTGCCTCTCCTTGTTTTTCAAACAAGGACACATGAAAGTGTTGAGAGGATATCTCCACTCCTGCTTCAAACTACGTATAACAAATATTTGCAGCAATAGTATTAATTTTTAAAGTACTAGCTTGAGAAAAGTTAGAAACCTTTTAGAAAAGGTCAGCTTTAGTTCTTTGCAATTGAAGATAAACATCCGAAATGTCTTTCCTTTTTGTTCCTTCAAATCTGGTTTGAAGAACCTCTATTTAAGTATCTTGGCTTAAATGAAAGGTGTCCCAAGCTATGCTGATATAACATAGGTTGTCCAATATCCATTGCTGCTAGCTTATGCATACTACAGCATCAATTCTGTACAATATTAATGACAAGTGCTACAGCTTCAGAGATACTGAAGTTGAATGACATCTAGCAGGATTCAGACCCTCTACAGCAGTCAGCTGAAGAAGGGAAGAACTATTCCTTGCTTTAGAAAATGGACATGCTACAGAGGCCTGGCTAACATATTCTTTTTATTGATCTATATATTAAAAGTATACTCCTTCTGTTGAGCTTCTCCTTCTGTAGAGAAGAAAGGTATAAACTCTCTCTAAATTATTAAGGTATCATCCCTTGTGCCAGCATTATGTTGCTATTTCCTGTGATGGTCAGTCTTGTGAAGTCTGAAGAATTTTTTTTTGTTACACTGAAAATGCTGTTTAAAATCCATTTAGCTAAATATTCACACCGCACTCCCACAGCATTCTCCTGGAGAAATCGGCTGCTCAGGGCTTGGATGGGTGTACGCTTCACTGGGTAAAAAACTGGCTGGATGGCCAGGCCCAAGGAGTTGTGGTGAATGGAGTTAAATCCAGTTGGTGGCCGGTCACAAGTGGTGTTCCCTGGGGGTCAGTATTGGGGCCAGGTCTGTTTCATATCTTTATCAAAGATCTGGATGAGGGGATCGAGATGACACCAAGTTGGGTGGGAGTGTTGATCTACTTGAGCATAGAAAGGCTCTACAGAGGGATCTGGATAGGCTGGATCAATGGGCTGAGGCCAACTGTATGAGGTTCAACAAGGCCAAGTGCCGGGTCCTGCACTTTGGTCACAACAACCCCATGCAAAGCTACAGGCTGGGGGAACAGTGGCTGGAAAGCTGCCTGGCAGAAAAGGACCTGGGGGCTATTGGTCGACAGCCGGCTGAATATGAGCCAGCAGTGTGCCCAGGTGGCCAAGAAGGCCAGTAGCATCCTGACTTGTATCAGAAAGAGTGTGGCCAGCAAGACTAGGGAAGTGATCATCCCCCTGTACTCAGCACTGGTGAGGCCGCACCTCGAATACTGTGTTCAGTTTTGGGTCCCTCANAAAGGGTTATCAAGCATTGGAACAGGCTTCCCAGGGAAGTGGTTGAGTCACCATCTGTCGAGTTATTTAAAAGACATGTAGATGTTGCACTTAGGGACATGGTTTAGTGGTGGACTTGGCAGTGTTAGGTTTATGGTTGGACTCGATGACCTTAAAGGTCTTTTCCAACCTAAATCATTCTATGATCACAGAGGCTCAACAAACACTTATTCCTAATTAAGCCAGGTTTGTTTTGGTTTACCTTAAATCAATTAGGAAACAGTTTCAGCTGAATCAAAAGAAGCACTCAGTATCTGGACAGGTATTTATAATGTTTAAATTCAATGGATTCAAAAGCAACTAATCATGGTCTAGATTTCAAAATATTAGCAAGGCTTTAAAGATAGTAAGCACTAACACAATAGTTTCTTAGGCTGTTCTATGTTAACAGCAATTTTGCATAATGAATTTACAACATTCAAAATCTGAAAGGGAAATATAGAATATTTACTTTGTTTGACTCCTAGGAACAGCTAAAGAGATACAACTGCTTACAGCTACCTTGTTTCAAAATTATCATGTTGATATCTGCCTCCTGAAAATAACCTGGAGTTTGGACACAGCTGAAATAGTTAGACTGTTGTTACTTACATATACATAATTCTCATCACAATAATTTCTTAAGTTGAATGAAAGTATAATTTAAATGTATACGTAAGGGCACATACAAGCTGAATTACAGAACAGAACACACACCATTCAAGAATGCTATTTGAAATTATTCCTTGAATTTTTTCCCCAAAAATAGTGTGCACCATGGACTGTTAATGCTTGAGACTTTAGATTATTTTGCCTTCTTATTACAAAATTTAAAAATATATATATTAAGAAGTCTGGTAAAAGTCTAAGGAAAGAATTTTTTTCTTTTTCTCTGTGCTTCCTGAGCCTATAACAGAAGAATAAAATATGAAAGAAAAAACTGAAACCTGTGTGAAAAGACTCCATAACATAGCACAGAACAAAATGTGTAACTGCTTAACATGAAGCCTCCCTTCAGACAATTCATTGAGAAAGACACCAAAATTTTTGTTAGTCTCAGTAAATGCCATTTATGATTGAAGAGCAAGCGGACAGATTAAACCATGTTTTACTGAAACAAGACAATGCCAGCTACACAACGTAATCTGTTATGCTAGTATTGTCTACTCATTTTTTGAAGTCAACTTGCACACCTTTTGGTACCATGGTCTATTTTAATATACTTGGATACAGGTAATTCAAAAATAGTGGTCAGATCTCTTGGAAATGCACTCTCCCCACTCAAGCCATTGCTCAAGCAATAGACACCATAAAATAAATTTCAAAGCCTATTAAGGTTTATTCCCTTAAGACATATTAATGGGCATACTTTCAGACAGCTCTGTAGAGTTTAAAACACACAGCACTGTTAGAATATCAAGTTTAAACTCTCAACTAGTGTAAGGATCAGTATCCTTTATCTCAGTAACTATTCGTAATTTGCAACTGTGTATCTACAAAAGAGTAAGGAAACACAAGGATTCATTGTTTTTAAACACCAAGAGCTGGGAGCAATCTCTTGAGCTTTCCAATAGACCTAGGCATGCAGATTATTCTTCCAACTTCTTTGTCCTCACATGCCTCTTCTCTTGTCCAGGGGTTTGTTTACACTGCAGGAGTATTAGGGGCTTTATAAATATGTATCACAGTGAGAGATCAAGAAAGGGAGTCATTTTCTTACTGTAAAGGAATAGTAAAAGCCTTTAGCATTGTTTTCTTCTGTATTCAGATACTCTGAGAAAAAAAATACTGCAACTTGCACCTGCCTGAAATTCTGCAATTGCATCTCAAAATTTTCAACCACAGTTATAAGGACACAGGCTTTGCTTACATTTTCACAATATAGCATCAATTAGTTCATGACATTGATGCAAATAAAACACAAACAATGCAAATCCTGCAGTAAGGGAACTCAAAGTAGTTTGCATAACACATCTTCCTTCCTGGAAAGTATGTGCATCTTCCTTAATCTGTGAAACACTTAAGACAAAACATATTGGGTTTTGGGTGTTTTCTGTATAGATTTTAATTATACAGTGCTTAAATTTTAAATGACAATAGAAATTTGACAGAAGACTTGCATGTGGCTGCCATTTTTGATCCGTCTCTCAGAAGGAGCAAATCCCCATGAGCCTTCTTAAAGAATCATTTTCTTTAGCTGCAAAGAAGTATTTGAACATCAATAATAAAGACAAGTCTGCCACTCCAGCTGAGAACAAAGCTTTTCAAACTTCAGAACAGCCACAGGGACACACTTCTTTTGAGGAGCAAATCCAAAGTGGCACTCAGGATTTTATGGCTCCTGTGGAACAGTGGTGATTGCTGTGCTTTGGTTTTTTTTGTTTTTTCTTGTTTTGGGGTTGTTTTTTTTCCTGCCTTCCAGCAGGGAAGCTGCACTTAAAAAGTTTATTTTTTCTTTATTTCCATGTCACATCGGAAATAGGAAATCATGGGCATTGTTTTCCTCTTTCCTCTGCCTCCCCCCAAATTCAACCTAACTCCCATAGGCTTTTTTGTGTTTGAAGAGGTTTTTGTTTTAACTCAAAAAAGCATAACTGAGTATGGCTGATGCCCTTGGGGGGAATGAAAGTTCTTTCATAAATTAAGGCAAACAAGGTGTTTTGTCTATTTAAGGGACAACGTGGTGTACAGATTAAGAGTAGCAAAGCCACAAGAGTAAACATGAAGTCTGCACTTCCACCCAGAAAGACTGCATAAAAATATCCAAACACTGAGATTAAAAGATATATATGTTCTTTAGTTGCATGGCAAATCACAGCATGCAATAGAAAAAAAGTAGCAACATTGTGGGTGCAGTTAATCTCTTACATGATTCTGTTGGTTTCAGTCACGTTAGAGCAGGATAAATTCATCTGTCTATTCATCAATTGCTAATGTCAATTCACCTTGACTTTTCTTTAAGATTTACCTAGGAAATAGTCAGACAGTTTTTGTTGCATACAAGATGTATAATAAATTAATAGTTAACCTGCATGGAAAACATTACTTCACAGGCTGCTCACTTAGACATAACAGAAGTCTAACAGCACCTCACAGGTCCCAGCTTCCAGCCTTGGCAGCTATTCCAGCAAATTCAGCAGAACTTTCCTGGTTTACGTTAATCAGAGACCTCATCTCTCTCTTCACTTGTTTCTCCTCTTATTTTTATGACGAGACACTTTCTGCTACCTTCAATTGAATGCAAGTGAAAAAGCACTATTTTGCCAGCAATAAATTTTACAGTAAGAAGAAATTTCAGTTGTAATTGATTAACAGAAGGAATGAGTCAGAGTTTATGTGCAACGTTTTAAAATATAACAGTAGTTGTAAACATACATGATCACAATCGGAAAACCAGATCCAGTGTCTTCTACTGAGGCTTGGAACGTACTAAAAGGTAAGGAAAGAAGTCCTTTCACCAGTTCCTCCCGTACACATTCTCCCAATCATGTAACTGGGACACATCACCTCTCCATTTGTATACAAGCTAAATGCAGTTGCGTTCTCCACTGCTCATGCTCCCAACAGCAAAAAAAAAAAAAAGCAAAACAAAACAAACCATACCACAAAACAAAATATACCCCCACCAAAAAAATGAAAAAAAGAAAAAAAAGAAAGAATTAAAACAAAACCACACCAGTTTCCACGTGTGGTTTCTTCTATTTAAGGCTACCAATACTCTCTCTTGAAACTGAAGCTCAATTATTTTTGAAGCCTCTGCTCTCTCAGTCTTTTAATAATCTCATAATTTACCGTATGTTCTCCAACCTTGCTGTGCTTGTCATTTGCTTTACTTCTCACTTCTGACACATATGGACAATGCAGAGGAACTCAGTAAAAGTGACAGAGGCACCCTAAATGTACACCAAGTGTCACACTTCTCAGCTTTGCTTCTTGTGAGGACTAGGGCCCCGGGCATGGATCAATTACATTTCCTATTCTCAGCACATTACAATTGATTTTCTCTCAACGTCTTTCTTTCAAGTAGCCTTATCCCTCTCTTGCTACTGGACCCTGCCTCTGTGTAAGCTTATGTTAGCCTGCAGACTTCTACTCAAGCTGTTCAGAGTTTCCAATTCCTTCTCTCCTTTCCTGTACATAGTTGTAGCTCCTATAAGAGGATAATACTCCACCACAGCCCCACTTTTTGATGCATTCAAGAGCACAAGTGGTACCCTTTTCCTCCAATAGCTCTATGAGTTGCCAGATTCGGAGTTCTTCTACCTTTGGGCCTGGAAGATGGCTGCCTTAATAAGGAGCTTCTCATGGGTAGACTCTGCTCAGAATTGAGTGACAAGAAAAGCAAGAAAGAGACGCTAGGCTTTCCATCTTGAAATAGCATAATTGGAATATCCATGTGGTTGCCATTGTGTAACCAGGGAAGTCACAGCCCACAGTCTAAAGCATTCGAACCTTAGCAGACTTAAATGATCTTCTGCATTGAGTTTACATGGCAAGGTGCTGGCAGCAGGGTGGCTGCAGGGGCAGCCTCTGTGAGGAGAGGCCGGGGCTGCCCTGTGCCGGACACAGCCGGTTCCAGTTGAATGTATGGGCCATATTACTCATGTTTGACACATCTGGAGCCTTAGAGCTGCACAGTCAGTCTAGGGATCTTCTATTTCACAAAAGAGATGGCAACACTTTCCAGCATTTTACTGCGCTGTATTACAGAGTTTGTGGCTACAGCCAACTCTATAGTTTGACTGCACTTGGCAAGCTGGAATACCGCTGCTTTTCGATTAATTTATTCATGGAAGAAATGGTCCCTAAACAATCTGTCCTTGCACTATGCAGTCATCGATCCAACTGGTAATCTGCTTAAGATGTCTCTCTATTCAGCTATTCATACTTTATTCACTGCAGATTCTGTTGACAGCCACTCTTCCTTGCTGATAAAGTTCATGAACCCTCTTAATCCGTACATATGTTTAATATGAACTTTGAGAATTTTTATATGCTTGGGGTTATTCGTTATTGAAACATGGAATTAACTGAGTGGATCTTCTCCAGCACAGGTGACGGGAGGGATTACAATTCCAAAACTGAGTATATACTTTTTGGTGATACTTCTGTTCTTTACTCTTCTTCCTACAGACACCAAAGTATCTCCTTTATTTTGTGTGTTTTCTAACATTGTTTCTACAGTTCCAAAAACATAGTGTAATTCACTTCATTTTACAGAAATTCTTGCCTTCTGCACAATGACACTTTCCTCTGTTACTAATGTACTCAGAAGTACCCTTCTTAAACCATTATCATCAGTTTGCAAAAGAATGACATCCCTAAGACAGTATTCCACAATGTTGCAAATCTGGGGATTTTAATAGCCCTTCCCCTCTACTTGAACCCAGCTGAATTAGAAAGAAACAAACGTTCTGTGAAAGAAATTTCTCAGAAGCACATCTTTTTTAGAATCCATTCTTCAACATACACTTTCTTCATGCCTTGCACTTTCCCAATGAGTTATTTCTTCTGTGATAAAGCTTGCAGCTGGAAGCAATTAAACACTATAGAGCTACTTCCTATCAGAAACTGGGGTTCTAAAGGTACCATAAATAAAAATAAGTGCAGTATTAAAAAATGCAATATTACCATAATACACAGAGACTCTTTTTATATTTGAAATAAAGTTATCCTCCTTTTCAGTTAACTGCCTCTCCTGAATCAGGATATGAGTAATAAATGTATTATGCCTTCAACCAAAAGGGATTATGATTAAATTTAGATTGTTAAACCTAAAAATTTTTCTTTGTGTATTCTCTGCAAAGTAAGTTCTACTGAACATCAAAAATTCATTGCTCAAAATAAAAATATCAAAACCAAATGTTTGATGAGGCTGTTTAAAATCAAAGCTTGAAACACAGGAGTCAGAGATGGAAAAGGTCAGCTGCCCTGTCTATTTTTAAATGTCTCAAGAAACAAGGATTCTGTATTATTCCTTAGGAGACGAGTCCATTGTCACTCAAACTTCTCCTTATTAACTCTAAGTGTAATCTTATTTTATAATCCTTTAATTATAAAACTTAAAGTCAACAAGGCAATGCCATGCATGTATAACATCCTTCTAAGAAGGACATTAGGGATCAATATTGCTTAATCCACTGGCACCCCAGAGTGATTAATTATAACCATGTCTGTGTTCTGTCAAGAGCTAGTGGTAGGTACACGTATTTATCCCTTTTATAAACTAAGTAAACTTAACAGACTGATATAGAATGAAAGGCCTCATGCAAGTTTAAGACACATTTCCCACTGAGGGATAATGTCCCAATAGGAAAGAAGAAAGGCTTTTCAGGGCAGAAGCTCACTGTTAGCCAAGTAAATTAAGCAGCTGGCTCCTTCTTTAACAAAGATGCATCTGCATACTTAAGAGAAACTACTTAAGAATAACCAGGATGTCTCTTACAGTAGGACAGAAAAGATTAAGCTTCAGAAGGAAATTTTCTCTTGAACTTCTGAAAGACTTCACAAGGAGACTGGTAGTATGAACTAACATGTTTCATAGAATCATACAATCATAGAATTGTTTGGGTTGGAAGGGAAGGGACCTCTAAAGGTCATCTAGTACAACCCCCCTGCAATCAGCAGGGGCATCTTCAACTAGATCAGGTTGCTCAGAGCCCCATCCAACCTGACCTTGAATGCTTCCAAGGATGGGGCATCTACCACCTCTCTGGGCAACCTGTTCCAGTGTTTCACCACCCTCATTGTAAAAAATTTCTTCCATATATCTAGTCTGACTCTCCCCTCTTTTAGTTTAAAACCATTAATCCTCGTCCTATTGCAACAGGCCCTGCTAAAAAAATCTGTCCCCATCTTTCTTATAAGCCCCCTTTAAGTCCTGGAAGGCTGCAATAAGGTGTCCCTGGAGCCTCCTCTTCTCCAGGCTGAACAACTCCAATGCTCTCAGCCTTTCCTCATAGGAGAGGTGTTCCACCCCTTTGATCATTTTTGTGGCCCTCCTCTGGACCTGCTCCAACAGGTCCGTCCTTTTCCTGTGCTGGGGGCTCCAGAGCCGGATGCAGTACTCTAGGTGGGGTCTCACCAGAGCAGAATAGAGGGGCAGAATCACCTCCCTCGACCTGCTGGCCATGCTTCTTTTGATGCAGCCCAGGACATGGTTGGCTGTCTGGGCTGTGAGCGCACACTATCGGCTCATGTCCGGCTTTTCATCGACCAGTACCCCCAAGTCCTTCTCTGCAGGACTGCTCTCAATCCCTTCATCCTCCAGCCTGTATTGATACCAGGGGACTTTTCAATTGTTTCATTAAATAGAAGTAATCTGAGCCAATCCTAGAAATCGGAGAAGTTAACTGAAGGCAAGTTGCAAGGATTGTTACTGAGAATATCTGGTCAAAACACGGTCTTTTAGGCAAAACCCCTGACTGAGGCTCCCAAGTAGGCCGTCTGCAACAAATGCAAACTAAGGTTTAAGGTATGCACACAGAATAACTTTAGTTCTTTTAAGGATCTAATTCAACAAAATCAATGACATATTTCTAATTTTCATAGCCAACATGGGACTGCATTCCAAAACCAAGCTAAAATCAGGGATCTGCTACAGTTAAGAGGAGATCCAAAGACTGTCAAAATGCAACTGATCAGAAGAACAATAAATAGCAGATATGAAAGTGTAGCAGTAATCCCAGACTGATGTATCAGTTCACATGAGTCATAGTAACAGTGGAGTGTGACTATCAGAGGCATTCACATTAAAATTATGCCATACTCAGGCTTTCCACTAGTCTTACCAGGACAAGTGGTAGGATGGAAGGGCAGTGAAATAAACTGTTCTGTCTGATATATTCAATTCAATAGTTTTATGAAACCTTCTAAGAAGTCAGTTCACAACTAATTTTGAGAAAGTCAAAACCTATTGCCTTGTTCACTAAAATAGCGTTCCAGGTCTTATGTATAACAAACATCTTCCTTCAAACATAAATTAGCCAATCTACTTGACAAAGACTGTAAGAGTTACCTGAAGGCTGAGATGCTGGCACATTTTACATCATATTATTTCTAGCATTTCAAGCTTCACAGTACACATACTCTATGTTGTCATTTTAACATCAGTTTATATCACTTCTGGTCAGACTAGAAAATATTTGAAGAGCGGGAACCATCTTTGCTGATACCACAGAGCAGTGCAAACAGATTCTCTGTTGCTTCCTTTAAGCACAAATGTAATCAGGTTTTTATACACTATTAATAGGTATTCACGCAAAAAATTCCCCACCTGAAACAAGGCCAATCACTTAAACTAAAAAAGAAAAATCTTGAAAACAGTAAAATTGTATTTGAAAGCTTAAGGTTCTTCAGAGCAATTCAACATTCTTATTTTCCAATTCACATTTTTCTGAGCACTTTCAAAATCTTACTTTCAGTAGGTAAATGCAAATTTTAAACAATTTTCCTTTTAGCTTCTTCTCCCTGGATGATAAATCTGGGAAATAATGACTAACTCAAAATATTACTGATTTCACAATGGTAAAGGCTACAGTGCTTTTACATTTCCTGATTCAAGAGAGGTTGAGAATAATCACTGTACTGTTTTCCTCTTCTCTTGGCAACTGCTCAAGGCCACTCTTATAAAGATACTAGGCCACCTGAGGATATTGCTTGACATCATATGGCCATTTGAAGATTCTTGTTAGATCACTTCTCTAATTGGGAGATTGGGATGAATTATTTAAATTATTAACTAGCAAAATAGTTGGCATTTTAAAAATTCATCTTTGACTTGTTAGGGCAATATAACTGAAAGATTGGTTTTTGACTGTCAGTATGCATATGCAATTGAGCTGTAGAGAGCTCAATTTCTTCCCTAAGCAAGACAGAAATTTAAATCAAGAAATCTTATTGGTTTCATTTAACTTTATAAGACTGCCCATTTAAATTTCACCTTCCTGTGTCTTATGTATGTCTAAATGAATACACCACAGGACAGAATCTGTTATTATGCATTGCACTGTTGAACTAAAGAAGATATACCATCCTTCATTAGTTGAGGACTTAATGTGACATTTTTAGTGCTACAATTTACAGGTGCACCAAAAAAGTTGTGGTCCATCAGATGGAATTTTCGGTGCTTTAGGGAGCAGGTTTGATATCTCATTACTAAGAGACATGATGACGCAGACAGAAGGTATTAGCAAGGAGATGGGCCCAAGTTAACTCCATAAACCAGCTTCCAACCACTTCAAGACTTGGACACAGAAGCCCACCCCTGACTCCCCCCATCCTTCAGACCTAACCACAGTCATCTGGATTCCACATAGGGAGCCAGGGTCCTAAAATTCAGCTGTGATAAGACTGAGTGTTGCCAGGCCAAACTCCTTTTATTGTGTATAGCTTGAAATTCTTAAAATATAAACTGAGCACTTGCTTAAGAGTTGGATGCATAGAGTGGGTAGTGTAACTACATGTTGAAACCAGTACTCTTAAGAGTTGTGAAGGGTAATAATTATGAGGTGCCATATGAACAATACATATATAGGGGACAACTTGGATGACAATGTATATCTTAGATGATGTATGATTTAGGTGGCATAAAATATGTTAGACGATACAGTGATTCACTAGACAAGATGACTGGGACTAGATTCTCTTCTCAGCACCAAGTGCTCATGGATTTCAGCAAGTCACCTAATCTCTTCATGATTCAGGGTGTCCTGTGAAATGGGGTTCATTATACTGACTCCCTGTATAAAGAACTTTGAAATAAGTCAGATGTAGAAAACCTCCACATTCAATAGCTTTAGATGCTTTTTGCTTCCACGATTTTGGCCAGTCTTCTGACATCATTTTTAGTAGACCAGAATATTCTGCAGCAAGGAGCTGCACAGATTCATTAAGCATATTGTAAAGAAACACTTTCTTTTGTTTGGTATGTATGTTTCTCCTGATTTCACTCATGTTCCCTAATTCTCATATTCAGAGAGACAATGAGGTTGATTTTGGTTTTAACACAGTGTACACATGGAGACACATTGTCTCCAAATGTGGAGCAGATGTTCACTGGGAAAATTTACTCTTCTGATTCAGAAAGCAAGCAGATAATTTCAGTAAATATGTGAGAAATTTGCTAGCATTGAAGCCTGTCGCATGGGTCTCAGCTGGGATCTCTTGTGCAGAACTCCTACTGTAATAATAATAATAATCGAAAAGAACATTATTAATGTATTAGACTCCAAAGTGAGTCCTGTATTTTAGTAAGGGTAGGTTTTAGACAGGAAAGGTGTAAATCTCTAAGCAAACCTACAAATACTAGCCCAGAGATCAGATTTCACTCTGGAAAAACTGTTAATTTTGCCAGACCTTGTAACACACTGACAGAATGGATTTAGACCCTCATGTACTGTGAGATCTACTCTGACAGTCCTTCTGTTCCAAGTTTTCTCTAGATCTTCTGGTTATCCCAGACCCAGAAACAATGATGCAGTCATACTACTGGCAGCAAAGTTACACAGGTAACTCCACAGAAGCTGCTAAATACAAAGGGGACAAACCCCCAAATGGTGAAGTACCTACCCACCAGTATTGCTCATGCCAGAACCAGCAGGAGGAAGACACAAGGATTCTTTCAGGAGTAGCTGCTTTCACAATAGCCAACCTTGAAAGGTCATATGTGCCACAGCTCCAAACTTTATATTGAAGTTAGGGGAAGCCTTTAAAAACATAGAGATGGATGCACAGGTCACTGCTGCCAGCTGTATTTTGTAGGAGGAAAACCAACGCAATAATAGCTGCAACCTCTAAGATGTATAGCCAAATGTAGATTTAGCATCTGGACTTAAATCTTAGCCAGCAGGGTCAGTTCCAGATACTCAAGGTTATACGAGCATAGAAAACAGACATGTCCTACATAAACAAAAATCCTCTCAGAAAGAACCCTAGCAAGAAGATTGTCAGTTCCTCAGAAGCAAATACAGTCAATTATACAGCATGGGAAAAGTAATGCAAAGGAGCTGAGGTAGGGAGGGGAGGGTCTGAATATTTAAAGCAACCCAAACCACAGTGGAAGTACACCATATAATGCAGATTAGTAAATGGCAGCTTAAGTTAAAGATTATGAGATTTCATACATGCAATGACTGGTTTTGTACCTAATCATGGATTTAAAGTATGTGTACTCTGATATAAAAACACCTTCTGAAGGCAACAGTTTAACAAGCAAGGGAAATCCACTTGATGCATGAAAAGCTTGCTAACTGAGCCATATACAGTGAGAGTACAGAAACAGCTGAGGAAAAACACTTCTGGCATTCCTCCCTAAGCAGAGCCAAGGTCCAAGGTGCTGCACAGATCCTGTTGCACTCAGTAATCTGACACAACACTTGCAATCACTTGTGCTATATTACTGGGGACTGCACTGGCTGGTTACATCCACCTACAGCTACTGAAACAAGTTAAGTACTACCATTAAAGAAGAGCTATTGTGTCATTAATTGTATCTCCTCAGATACTGGAAAGGTTTTACGTTGGTTTACTTTCTATTTGCAGTAAGACTGAACAATTACACTCACAGTGTAAAGTCATAGCAAACCGAGAAGTTAAACTCAATTTCTCAAAGGTTGAGATTCTGACTTCAACTTTAATAATATACATTATCATCATTGGTACATGTAACAATGAAATAGAATAGCGTAGGTAGATCCGAGAGCTACTGAAACTGTCGTAGGAAGAAATAACACTTCTTGCAAGCACATTTTTGACATCAAACTACCTACTATGAGTTGCTAATTCATGAGATAGGTTGGGTTCCTAGTAAGATTTCACTAGCTTCAGTGAAAGCTAATGGTGCTAAGAACTCATGAGGACTTACTCTAATATTTTCAATAAGCAAAATCCAAACATTACAGCCTAACCCTTAAACCTCACTGCAGAAAAAAAAAGAAAATTAAATAATTAATAAAAAGTAAAAAGCCATTACAACAAGAAAATATATTAAAACTAATAGGAATAAGTTAAACAAACCCTGTTAACACTTAACATTACACTTAATCTATAGAGGTTATATTTGAAATTTGTTTTTCATTGGGGTTTTTCATATGTCCAATTGCACACACTTAGAAATGTTTCTGACTTCTGTGCATGTACAATCTTCACAGGAATTAGAAAGAGATTTAACTAAGTGTGTTGAGTAAAGGTTCTTAAGTTTTCTAATCTGATTTTTCATGTTTCAAAACTGTATTGGGCAAGAACGAAAATTGTACCTTCTGAAAATCATAGCTTCTGACTTCAGTGCTGAAAATTCCCCTGTATGGAGCTTAAGTATTAAAATTTCACTTAAACTTCCACCATCTTGCACACATGTACACAGAAATTAATATTAAAGATAATTTTTCATTATTAGAAGTTAAAATTTATACCTGGTGATACCAAATTAATCTGGAGTAATAATATTTTTGTTTCATTAAGGAATGACTGTATTAGGTGTCTGGAAGTTCCAGTATATTTAAAACTACTATACCAGAACCATGGGTACAAACTATGCAACATGCAGCCCTTTTTCCTCCTGCCCCATTGCACCTCATATATTCATAATTTGAAAGCTTATTTATTTATTTCACACAGCTCTTCACCCACAAGCTGCTCCAGTCTTCCCTTTCATACACATTCAGTTTCCTATGATCAGTGGCATGCAAAGCTAAGGGACTTCAAACTGGACTCCACCAGGAAAATGAGATCTTTCTCTGGCTTAGAGCAAATTTGGACTGAAGCAAATCTAAAAATTCATATGACATTTCATTCACCATCATTTCAAGAACTTGCACATTATTGAATGAGGTTACTGTTCTAGACTTAGACTGAGACTTCTGTGCAAGCTGATCTTTACTATTTCTTTCAGGTGTCCAATAAACCTTAAGAAGCTCATAAGTTTGAAGACAGATCAGGTATGACTGCAAAATTTTCAACCATACCCTTTTCTAAAAGTGCCCTTAAAAAACAACCAGGCTGTTTTCATCTCAATTTTTTTTTTNCTAAGAACAGGGATAGGTATCTAATTTAAACTGAATTGCTGCAATTTACACAAGACATAATAAATGAAATACAAGAGAATTTACTTTATAACCTAACAATAGCAGAGAGGGCAGAAAGTCTTGGGTGCTTGCTGTCAGGCTTTTAAAAACCCATGGGGAAAGGCTGTAATGTTTTCCAGCAGAATGCTGGGGGTTTTTTCCATCCACAGAAAAAAGATTTTCCTCCAAGTTTTAAGGATATGGAGTTCAAACTTCCAGTACTGCAGAAAATGCAGTCCAAAATGATCACGCAGCCCAAGAGATCATATCCCTATTCAACATACTAATAACCCCAGATAAAACCCAAAGACAGGAGGTGTGGGGCTGATGTTCTGGTGTCAATGTCTACACTGCAGACAGCTGCCCAGACTACTTCACAGGCAACGGAGAGAAATAAGTATGTTCAGTGAACAAGTCACATAACCAAGTAAGCACCACTACCCTGCCTCCCCACCAGATAAATTGCTCTAAAACTGTTTGTATATGCAGATCCTATAAACAGAGTCCAGACACTTCAGATGGGAAAGTCTCTGTTACACCTGTCTAAAATTCATGCATCTTACTTGGAAGGGAAACATGGCAAGACTAACCATCTAATAACCCTCATGTCCACAAGAAAATTTAAGATTTGAAGTAAGGTTGATTGGGAAGAACAGGATACCAACAGCACAGTTTCTCTGTGTTGCAGGTAAAGAACTACAACGGACTGAAATTATGATTCCCTGTGCTGAATACACTGGTATGGTTAACCCTTATTCTTCCTTAACTTCCAAAAGTACAGAGTCCTGGTATAGGCAAAGTGTACCTCACCACACCTCTGGCACTAAGAACCTACTGCTAGCGTGATTGGTGCATTCACAGCCTAATAGTCCACAGTCTTTAATACAGGAAAGTATCACTAATCAATGATTTGTCGTATCTCCTGACTTGCAAAGTTAACTCTGTACCACTGCAGTCAGCAGTGCTTATGTATTGAGAGCTCTTAGTGATCCTCTGTTTCAAACTTTCCCCTCCCCGCTCCCTTGCTAGTAACAAGGTAGCCTTGTTACTGTGCTACACTCCTCTCTCCTTTTCAATATATTTTTTTCCCTCAGAGCAAGCTCTGGGGAGTTAAACTGCAGCAAACCCTGTGCCAGAAGCCCAGCCTCAAGGCTTTGGTTCCCTATATATAACCCCTTTACTCAGCTCAGCCCTGCGAGCTCATGTAGCAGCAGAGCGGGCATCTAGGATGGGGTCAGGAGAGTGGGCGAATTTGCTCTTCTCTTTCCTTGTCTCCCCTACAGCTGTGCCTGGCCTTTCCCTCAGTTCACAGAAAAACCTGCCAAAGAGACCAAGCACCTGGACTCAATCAGGTCACAAAAGAGAACTGAAAACTGAGACCTCTGATCTCCTCAGAGTATGACCAGAGGCTGAAACCACATCGCAACAGCCCTGGGGCTTTTACATGGTTCCTGCCTCTTCTCAGACTGCTTCAGGGGCTGTGTCTTTTCTCTCTCTCTCAGGTTTTGGTTTAACACTGTCAGCACCTCTGCTGCCTCCTCTTCATACCAAAATTTGCCCAGTTGGACTTGCAGCCTGACAGCAAGACCAAAGTAAAAGCTGTCTCTTCACTTTCTTCAGGTTTTCAATAAATCACAAAAAGAAAAAAAAAAAAAAAAAAACACAAAAAATACAGACTTCACACAAGATACTGCCAGGACTGTAAAAAAGCACACAGAGAAGCCTCACTAACCACACTGTTCAATATAGGAATCAAATGCATTCTACCCCTCCCACTCGCCCACCCCCTCCTAGTCTCTACCCCTTGACTCTGGGTTATGCCCAACCTTCCAGTGATCCTTCAACCAGAGGACCTGCGTGTGTGCAGGCACGCATGTGGGGAGGGTAAGCAGGAGGAGTTACAGCAAACTACTGGCATCCTGAGCCCTTCACAAGGAGAGTGTGATATTCATGGAGAGTGTTTCTTCTTCCTCCTCCTTGCTGGGAGGGGAAGGATGTTGAAGTTTTCTCCCTCACTTGTCCTGGCTGCTAGCTAGCTTTCCCCCCACCTCAACATTCCTTAGTGTGGCCCAGTCCCTCTTTGGGCCACCAGCACAGTGGTAGGTACCTTACACTGTTACCCTTCTGGCTTGTGCAGGTTTACTGGCCTTTAATATATCTTCCCTAAAGCACAGGGATTTTTTTTTTTCCAGTCCATTCTTTTATTTACACCCTATGGCACTGTTGAATTTTTTTTTAATATACATTTATATATAAAGACTTTTGAAATTAATCATTGTGTCCTCAACTCAAAACTCACTATACAATAGGAAGGAATAATTCTGTTAATATTCTGGGATTGGAGAAGTACTAATGAATGAATTACAAAAGAGTTGTTTTCAGAACAAGAGTACTTGAAGCACATATTTTTATTTCCTTAAATCATACTGATGTTCATAACAGTCTTGTTTCTATACACAGTGATTTTCATGGAGTTGTACATGCAAGTAATCCTCAATTCTCAGCTGAACTGGAACCCAACTAAAGTATGGTAGAATGAAGCAAATAAATCCTAGTAAACTGACACAAATTTTTCCTTATACTTTACAATTTGTATGCAGTCAACAAGGAAAATTAATACTTATTTATCAAATTTGATTAGATGCCTCATATCTGTAATTAAAGGTAAGTGTTTTGGATTTTAAATTTGTACTCTTGTTAATTTTAAGAACCATCCATCAAGGAGGATATAACCTGGGCTGTGAACTTTGAATATTCTCCAGGGTCTTCACAGAGATAAGAAACTTTTTCTTGGGATTGTATACCAGATCACCTCCCCCATCCACCTGCTTCACAGTGCATGGGCATGCATGCTTAATTCAGGTGTCAAACCATAATAATTTTTTGTGGATTAAGCCCAGCAGCAGCTGAGCCCCACACAACTGCTCCTCACTCCCCCCACAGTGGAATGGGAAGGAAGGGGAAGGGTAATAGTGAGAAAACTTGTGAGTTGAGATAAAGACACTTTAATAGGGAAAACAAAAGCTGTGCACACAAGCAAAGCAAAACAAGGAATTCATTCACTACTTCCCATAGGCAGGCAGGTGTTCAGCCATCTCCAGGAAAGCAGGGCTCCACCATGCATAACAGTTAATTGGGGAGATGAACTCCATACCTCCAAACATCCCCCCCAGGTTTTATGGCTGAGCACATTATATGGTGTGTGATATGCCTTGGTCAGTTGGGGTCAGCTGTCCCAGCTGTGTCCCCTCCCAACTCCTTGTGCATCCCCAGCCTACTTGCTGGTGGGGCAGCATGAGAAACAGAAAATCACTATTCAGCAATGGCTAGAACGTCCCTGTGTTATCAACACTGTTTTCATCACAAATGCAAAACATAGCAGCATATGAGCTGCTATGGAGAAAATTAACTCTATCCCAGCCAAAAACCAGCACAGCATCTAATGAAGTTATATTGCCACAGGCTGCCTGGTATTTTACAGGACCTGCAGCAGACCTAGGCTTTTCTTGAACAGCCTCCAAAAGCCTAGCTGGATACCCTTGGCCTCTCATATGATGCTAGGTATGTATAATCAGGCAACAAATTTGTTGCAGGACCTTAATCAGTGCAGCTTACAGCACAGCACTCTATCCTGTTCAGGAGTTGATTCTTAAGAATCACAGAATACACACTTGGGATAAGCGCTCAGGAAAACCAAGGTAAGTAAGTCCCACCCTACAACTGGAACAGCCTTTTGCCAGACTGGAAGTGTAGCTGGAACAGTTTGTTAGAAATAATTGCATGTATTTTTCTCCTTGGTTCAAAGAGTGTTAACTTTCAATTGACATTTTTGCAAGTGGATTTAGTTATGAGAGCACTTGTGTAAACAGTGACATTAAAAATGTAATGTGAAATTCACTCAGCTTGATGCAAATCCATTTAAAAAATCCCGCGTAATAGCCATTAACTTAGATTTTTAATTGTGCAGAAAGCAGAAAGCCAGCTCTCAGATCTGAAACCAGAATTTTGTAGCGTTCTGATGTAAGTCACATCACTGTAGAACTCTGTGCAGAATTAGCAGATTTACTTTGTTATGCTTAGCTCATTATACCTATATGATGGGAAATTGATTGTGTCAACACAAAGGCAATTAAATAACTATACTCACTTTAGAACTGAAAGCACTGTAGCTACTTCAGGACAGCACTGAAAGTCCAGATTAAGGAGCAGGACTCCTTAGCCATGCCAGCATGTTTGTACCATTTCTGGAATTTAATCTAACATCCACGTTGCTGCCCTGCAGTATGTGAATGTACCAACACAGTGGACACTAGTTCAGAGAGTTTTACACCATATTCAATTCATCGGGTAACAAGCCCAAGTTATCCAAACGTTAATCAACACAGCTTGGGTAACTGGAAATACTGACTGCTATAGTGAAGTGACACACAAGAAATATTCCCTCAAAGCTAAAAAATGCAGCAAACCCGTTTTAAAAATGATGCTCTGGTAAACAGGGTCAAAAGCTTTCCTAGTCATGGCAGAAAATAGCCACCACTCTCCTTACATCCATAAACCCAGTGGCAAATGATAGTCTTATCATAAAGGACAGTCAGGTTAGTCAAGTTTGATTTACCCTTGGTAAATGCATGCTTGCCATTCCCCATCACCTTCACATGGCCAGTGTGTGTTCCATTCACACCAGGGAGTGAAGCGTGGTTGACCAGCCTCTACCTGCATTTCCATTTATATTCCAACCTACCCTTTAAGATGAGTGCAACATCTGTCTGTCTCCAGTCATTGAGGACCTCTCCTGGCCTCCATGTCCTTCCAAAGATGACAGAGAGCAGCCTCACTGTGACATCAGCCAGTTCTCTCAGTACCTCTCATTGCAAGAGTTAACAGCCTCAGGCCCCCTCCAGTCTCTCTGCAACAGCACAAATCCAGGCCTTAAATCCATGGCAAGCAGTAAACTTTCTGTGAGAACATGTCTGGTCAGCAGCTAGGTGCTTCCATTCCCAGCAGAAGAGGATGTCCATCTTGGTGCTAGTGCTCTGTTCAGGCCGAGTTCTCTCCTAGATCCTCCTAAACTCCTGAAAGTCAAAAGCTTCAAGCCTCTCCCATCTTGCAGGTCTCCATCCATGAGTCACTCAAACATAGCCTCTATATGTCCGTTTGTCCTTCCCTACATCACAGACCGTGGGCTCTTCCCTCTGCAAAGTTTCTATGAAGCCGCAGTCAGCCCCCCATTTATCATCCTTAGTAGCACCCAGCCTGCTCACCTTCCCCCTGTAATATTTCATAGAATGATTTAGGTTGGAAAAGACCTTTAAG